>VMKM01000103.1:376260-573339 GCA_008360985.2 Macquaria ambigua | reverse complement strand
TGTATGTACATATATATATATATATATATATATATATATATATATATATAAACAGTACACGCGTGGCTAAAGACCATCCGGCACAGTGTCGCGGTAATCAGAAAACCTGATGCCGTCTAGTGTCGGTGAGATGATGGTAATGAAATACCCAAACAGAATATCTGTCTTTACCTCGGGTTCCTTAGAATTCTATATTGCTTGCAAGCAAGAGTCACCCCATATGTACAGCGTGAAGATTATAGCTGCCTCTGTGAAAAAGCCACAGGAATGGAGGAAAGGATGTCCACACCCCTTCTCTGTCTTCCCTCTCCTTGTTGAATGTAGGGTGTTCCCATCTCCTGTGGCTCCATTCTTCTTGCCTGGGGTTACTGTGTCTGAATTAGTAAATTGTGCATTGCAGTAATAGGTTTAATCAATATTTTGTAGGCCTACAGTACAGAGATCGTTTGTTGCCGCTTTCTAACCATCATCTTTTCTTGTTGTAGGTTATTTATCCTCCCACATTATCATCACATGGCTTAATATTTTTCCCTTCTGTAATCTGTAACCAGATTGTCCTCTCTGAAACCACGAGAGACCTGCTCCCCTGGCTGGCTTGGGCCCGTTGGCTATTTGGGAACAGAGGGCTTCTTTGTGTCACTCTAATCGCTTCCACAGTGCACTCAAAAACAAAAGAAAGCATGCTGAAAGCAATACGTTGATAGTCAGAGACAGCAAAATGCTTCAGACGGGCCTGAGATATGGGACTGCCTGTACTTTCCAAACAAGCGTGCATACACAAACATTTGTACAGCCAACACACCCAAACACACCTTGTCGTTGAGTCTGGAGAAGTCTGTGTACCTTCTAAAAACAACCCAGCTTTCATCTGGAGTCTTCCTGACCAGGACCTTAAATACCTGCGGCAAAGATAAGACAACACACACAGACACACACAATCTTAAATAGTTATAGTGTGTGTATTGTGTTTGTTATTACCTTAATTTATATGCAAAAACTGTTATGAGTTGTAACAGCTCTATCTCCCTCATGTCCTTGTGTGTCATATACAAAGTGCCTCAAGAAATCTTTCATACCGTGAACTTGGCCCTCTCCTCCATGACCTCATACCCCAGCAAAGTGGGGGTAATAGGCCTCTCGTCATCTTGCTGGCTCCCGGCAGGATCCGATATGGAGCGGGTGCAGCTGGAGTACTCTACGGAGCGCTCCAGAGTCCCGTTCACCCTTGCCCGTGTCCCAGTGGTGCTCTGGGGCGGCGGTGGTGTCCTGCTCCGGCTGCCTCTGTCCATGCAGCGGGATTGGCGTGGGGAACCCAATCCTCCACATCCTCTTCCGTGGTCCTCCCTGGCTGCCCTGTTGATAGAGGAAGAGGACGAGATGCTGGAGACGCTGCCTAGTGATGAAGCTCGCTGTGGCCGTCTCAGCTTGCTGCTGCCCCCTGACCAGGCTCTGTCCATTGGCACAGGGACAGGCACAAAAGGCGATGCCATCTTCCTGAGCTGTTTGCTCCCGCCCTGCCACCGCAGTAGTCAACAAGGTTCTTCACACCGACCTTCCCTTGTTTCAGTGGTGCTGTGTGACGATGAAGTGAAAGTAATGCTCACCCTAAGGAGGTGACGAAGACTCTGAGCACTCTGTACAAAAAAAAGACAAGAATAATTTGCTATGTGCATTGTACTTATGATCAAAACTGACTATAAGCTTCACTGAATACAGACTGCAAAAATGGGATCCTCAGAAATCAGTTAAACTTACACCAATGAAGCAGAATCTGTCAGCGTACATTATCCTGAAATAAGGGTACCAGACTGTGAGGCCAGATTAATTATTGACATGAGCCACATCATGTCATTCGTAATTTATGGATTTGTCCATTATGTGTAAAATCCATGATGATCCATGATCCATGAAAAGCCTGCACAGATCTGTAGATAATAAATGTGTCAGATCATCTTGTCAATTGATTAGCTGTTCCTGCTCCAACTGAAGTCTGACTGAATGCTGCATAAAGGAATAAGTCATAATGCTTGTGATTTGAGATAAAGGAAGAGGAACCTGCATGTGTTGGTTTTCATGGAAGAGGGGGGCCTGAAATCTATTTCTGTTCAGGCTGAGAGACTGGCAGTTACCTGTCAAACGTGTTCACATTAATTCAGCATCAGTGGAGCTTAGAGAAACCAGCCCTGTGCCTCTGTATCATTAGAAATGAAAACCCTAATAACAGGCTAGTAATGCACGTTTTATTGGGTGTATAGAAAGACACAAATATCAACGTTATATCAAGGCCAGATGACAAAAGAAAGAAAACAACTCGGAACTACAAAGACGATGACAGATTTAGTTTATTGCTCATGCTGCTCACTCACTCATGACTAACTGGTACAGCTATTTTGGTGCGCTTAAGAAACATGACGAAAGAGCTAGGACTAACAGCCAACATGACAACAAAACACTGGCTGCCTAATATCCTACTTCATACGTTTTTTAAAGTTAAGTGGCTAACGACGTGGCTAGCGTTTGACAGGTGAAGTTAGCATGCGAGCTAACTGCGATAGATGACGTCCTTTTGCTGAACAGTACGAATTCCGTTGACAAAATGTGGCAGTGTAGTTAGTGTAACGTTGCCCTGCACAACTGGTAGCTAAGTTACAATGGCTGAGGCTTTCAAGTAAAAACAGGTAGTATGGTAAATACTGTATAGGAAGTAACCACCAGGCAAAGCAGTTAAAAAAAATCATAATCTTAGAGTCACTGCTACAGCTACAGCTAACGTTAGCTAGGTCAGTTGACGTTACAGTTGCTTAACGTAACTATTCACAACAGTCCAAACAAAGCAGGCTAACTAAAATGTCATTGAAATAACAACTGCTTATAATATTAGATTCATGCCGAATCGGGTAGTAATTCCCAATAGTTCGTCAAAGGTATTATTTTCTTTTCTTTCAGGTATTTTGCCAATAATAAATGAGGCAACGCTTAACCGACACATTTCTGAACGACGTTTGGCGTGTCCTCTATCCCCCTGAAAGACCCTGGGATACAAGGCTATCACATTGCCATCACGTTAGCTAGTAAGCTAGGACGCGCAGCCTATGTGGACAAGGCTAAGATGACGCATGATGACAAGGACTTTTGCTTACCGTAGAAGGCCAGTATCCTTCCCCTTCAAAAAGTAATTTTGTTATAACGCTGCACATAAAGCCCAATGACTGATTGTCCTGTTGCTGTTTATCCACTGCACTATCTCCTCCCCTGTCCGGTTCATGTTAGCTCACTTGAATTCAGACCACGACAGCTGCAGTGCTTCAAAATAGCCAGGTGAGGGCGCTGTAACACATAATATTGCAGGCTACCGTACTGTGCTGTACTGGTGGTTGTCAGCTAGTTCATCCCATGGCTGGTCAGCGCATGCTCACGATGCACAGCATACAGCCTATGGTTCTTTCTCATCTTCATTCCTTATAGCCTACTGGCAGTTATTAAAAAAAACTTTATTTAACCTTTAGAGAAATTATGCGAGTATAGAGTGTTCCTGTTATATGAAGTAGCCTATCACTGATGATCCCTGGATTTCTTGCATGGCAATGGTTACACTTGCAAAGGCATTTGGAACAAGGTATCAGAGAACTCTCCTAACTTTGAGAAGTCCAGTTTGACCCAACATGCAACAAATCCCAAATGTTCACAATTTGGAGATAATTCCCAATTTTTTTGTAATAAAACCAAATAGATTTTTGAACTCACTAGATCATAAAAATCTCTCAAAAGGTTAAAGCATATACATTACTAAAATTAGAATCTGTTGTTATCTAATGGCAACAATATCAGCAGTAGAGGAAGCTGTGAATCTCAACCTAAACCATGTACCATGGAAGAGTAGTCTATGCAGATTCATTCAAACCAAATGTACCAGTGATTTTACTGATGAGCACACATTTAACCCTAATTGAACAAACTAAAATCAGGCTTCATGGTGGCTGATTGCTTTGAAATCCTGCACTCTCTTTCTCCTCCTCCGTCTGTAGCCAAAGTTACTGTAAAAAAAAGAGAAAACTTGTACAATTGAGGTCTTTAATGCCTCATTCTCAAACAAAATACATGGCATTGATGTTGACAAACACTACAACCACAGATGTTCTGCATGCACATACTATACAAAAAAATTCAAAAACTGAAACCTGAAAACTAAAACTAAACTAAAACTATTGTGTTTAAAACTATATCTAAATCCAAATCTGGTTTGAATCGCTTGATATATTTCTTGAGTTTCTGAAGATTATTGCTTAATCAACTGTAGACTGCACATTGTCTTTATTTCAGCACCCATCCATTCATCCATACCTTTTCTGTATCAGTTTATTCTATTCATTGTTATGTGGGCTGTCTGTGGTTAGCAGACTCTTACAAAGCACACCCATTGGCACAAGACATGTACCCAAACCATAATATGGGTTGGGTGTGTCTTTCACTGATGGGTGTGATAGATACTTTCTCAAGCTGCGGCAAAGACCTACTCAAGTTTGGGTGTGTCAGAGTGTAAAATAACCCAGAGATGGCTCAAATAAAACAAGTCTTCCTTTAACCGAATCTTTCTGGATCACTTGCTGACTTGAAGAAGAGAGTCTGTGAGTAAGTACAGGATGTGTCTTATTGTCACTTGATTTTGATTTATGTAGTGATGAGCAATATCTGCATGATTTTACTGAGTTTGGTGACATTTAGCTTTTAAGAGGTTTAAGAAGATTTAGACTGATCAGCACGTGGAAAAATTATGGCAAAGGAAAAATGGGGATTTGTCAACACACATCAGGGAAGGGATAGTGACGTTGGAGGACACTGCTAAGTTGTAAAATAGAACACCAATGCCGAGGAGTATTCTAAAGATTTGCACACACTGCTTAAATTTTAAAACTTAAAAATGCTCGATAGATGGCAAATTTCATGGGCTTCATGAAAACAATAATATGAATTTAGTAGCTTCTCTGAATCACTCATATAGTCCTTGAGCATCCTCATAAAAGGTGCAAGAATGCAGAAGAAGAAACATTCTCACCTCCACTTGTGGCTGAAAAAGAAACTGATTTCTACCAATTGTAACTTTTTAAAAGCTATTTATGTGTCACATAATCAGGTAAACATATCTTGTCCAAACAGGAGAGAGTGCAACTTATCAGATACAAGGATATGCTACAGTTTATGAAGCGATGAATAATGCTCTGCTGTCCTTTTTATTAGAGAAAATGGCGACACCAACCCCTCTATCCAAGGCCAACAGCACCTTCTCTCTGGCTTTGCTCAAAAAGCTGAGTGATGACGACAAGACTGCAAATATCTTCTTCTCCCCTTTTAGCATCTCTTCAGCCCTGGCTATGGTGATGCTGGGGGCGAGTGGCAACACAGCCACACAGATGTCAGAGGTATACACACACACAAACTTAAACACACACTGTGAAAATGAACGTTAGAAAAGTTACAGTTCTCATGTTAACACACCCATTTGGACCTGTGTTTATACAGGCACGCATTCAAATGTCATTGCAGGTCTGGATCAAGTTCATCATGCTGTTGCAATTTTGCCACCAAATTATTGCATCACAAGAAAAAGAAGGCGTGGGTTCAGGTTTCAAGTTCTGACATGTGCACAGGTTTTCTTACGTATTCTTAACATAGAATGGTATTAGAGATGACAAGTTTTGGTCAGAATTTTAACCCTAACTGTCTGTCAGAATGAGGTGTGGCAGGAGAAGGTGCCTGCACAGGTATTCATTACTCATTCTGCCTCCCAGTGTCAGGAAGAATGGCATGGATCTGTTCTGCTCTGACTCAGCTTACAGGGAGAGGAATAATTCAATTCCTCTGTAAGTGGTAGACCACAAAAATGATCAGCACAGTAAAGCAGCAAAGTCAGAATGGGAGCGATACGGTCCTGTCTTGAGTGAATTTCAGTGGTGGAAAGTATCTAAGTACATTTAATCAAGTACTGTACTTAAGTACAGTTTTGAGGTACCTGTACTTTACTTGAGTATTTCCATTTTCTGCTACCTTATACCTCTGCTTCACTCCATTTCAGAGGCTAATATTGTACTTTTTACTATATGTAGTTGTAGCTGTAATTGCCAGTTACTTTGCAGGATCAGAAAACATGTAATGAGCTTATAAAATATGCATTTTCATTGATTGAACAAACCAACAGTACAGGGAGTAGTTAAGATTAGCTCCACCTCGACCCTCTACAATATTGAATATAACTTGTAATGGATTATTTTTTACAGCATGATATTGCTACTTTTACTTAAGTAAAGGATTTGAATACGTCTTCCACAACTGAGTGAGTTTGGCAACTTGCAGCTACTGTCCAGGCTGGAGCGACCCCAGAGGGACATTGTGCTGTTACAGCAATGATCACAAAATTAGTCTGAGATAAAGGAAACAATAACTGAAAAAAAGGGAAATAAGAGACATCAATGGGCTCATTCTGTACACTATACTCTGTAGCAGTATAACACCCTTTGCCATCTGCAGGAAAATCAGAGTGGGAGTTGCAAAAATGGTTTCTTCATCATTTGATTTATTTTATAGTCATTTTATTTTATTGGATCCACTGCAAACCTGGCAACCTGGTTTGGATGAACTGGGCCTTGTGTGTTAAGGATGGTTTTGTTCCCAGCTGTCAACACATGGGATGTCGATGGAGCAACAATTGCCTTGCTTTCAGCCAGAAACAGCTCAGTGCCAAAGCAAGGGGAAGCTTCACAGTTTCAACAGGAGTGGTAGTAAATATTTTAAAGTAGACATTGACAGTCTGTGATGAACTTTCAGTGGAATTTTCACTAGTAAGCGATTCTGACATTCACAGAAGAGAGTCAACAGTTGTGAGGAAGACGTGTGTGTACATGCATGCCTTGGTGTGTATGTGTGATTTAACATGAGACTGTAGAGAGGTTTCCATTCGCTGGCCAGTTACCGGACAGTGCGGTTGCACTGCTTTAATTTTGGTTAACCTGTGGCCCTGTCACATACACACTATCAATGCTGAACTTAACAATGATCCTAATGATAAGAGAAACTACCATTTGCACCCGCAGGTCCTCAGCTTCACCGAGGCAGAGAAACCGAAGCAGGCGGGAGCAGAGCAGATGCAAACGCAGTCGCCGATGCAGTCGCAGATGCAGACGCGAATGCAGATGCGGACGCAGATACAGCAGTCCAGCAGACTGCCGCAGTATCTGCTCAAGGTGGTAACAAAGCCAAAATGAAAGGAATGATTAATGGTTAGGCTGGGTGGTGTCATCTGGGGAGGAAACCTGTGGTTTTGTTTCCAGAGCATTTCACACTCCATTTCCCACTGCTTTGCTTGCTAATTCCCAATGTCTTGCTGAATTTGGAAATATGAGGCATAACGTGAATCTTAAAACAAATTTATGCAGCACACCATCCCAAATTTTCTTTGGTCCATGAAAATGACATAACAGTGGGTAAATGGTGGATAATTGTGTGTGTAGATGCTTTTTAAAAAGCTTCCCCATGGGTTATTTTATATTAGTGTTAATAGTGGGAAGGCTTGTGTTTGGTTTGTTTTTGCCTTTTTTTCCATCTTCTTTCCAAAAGATGCTGGGGGTCTCATAAAGAGAAATTAAACTTCTGAAAACTTCAGGATCGTGGGAGGTTTTGCCGAAGGTCATTCTAATTACAGTAAATGATGAAAACAATGACACCAAAATCATCCATTTTATGCCACTATCGCTGGGCAGCATTCCACGCTAGCACATTAGCATAAACAAATTGAGTAACATTAATAGAAGGCCAATACAGTAGCATTATCCAAAAAGAAATTCATGAAATAAAGATGTATTAGTTAACTCACTGTAACCTGTTAGCTTTAAAGCTGCTAAATGTTTTTAATTTCATCCCTTGATAATGGTTGCCTCAACACTACACAACGTGTGCAAAACTGTAGCATGGAACACCAGGGATAGTGATGATTTTGGTGTCTATTCTCATTGTTTAACAGGTAAGCTGACCACAAGGCCAATGATCAATATTAACATAATACAAAGTTGTCTTTCATCTGGTGCTGGCTCAGTGTGTCTTTGTAACATGCAGGTCTTCTCTGGCTGTTTGCAGTGCCTGAAACCCCAGAATGGCAAAGATGATGTCCATGCTAGCTTTGCCAAACTGCTGAGCGAGCTCAACAAGGCAGACGCTCCATATGCCCTCAGCCTTGCCAACAGGCTGTATGGGGAGCAGTCCTACCAGTTTCTTGAGGTGTGTGTGTGTGTGTGTGTGTGTGTGTGTGTGAGCCTGTTGCGCTCAGCATGACTGTATTAATTGGCAAGGGAGTGAAGTGCAGCCCTGTAATTTAGTTAGTTTAGTTGTGGATAAATGCACATGGCCTAAATTGCAACATAGCCTTAAGCTCAAACCTGTAAATAAATGTGCAGGCTTATTCCCAGTTAGCTGGATCCTTGCCTTCTCAAGTTTCTACACATCCATTCGTATCCTTAGAGGCAACATGTAAACTGTTGAGAAAGAGAGATCAGTTGGTGTAAATTTCAAGTAAAACATTTAAAAAAAAACAGTCATTTTATTTGTCTTGCACTTTTCAAGCGAGGAGCACAAAGTGCTTTCCAACGCAGCGTAAAATGAAATGCAACAAAAATAAGATTCAGGTTACTATAAGAACAATAGTATAAAAAGAGTAAAAAAAGTGAAGAGTGAATAGTTAATACATGCTAAAATGCATGCTAAAATGATGCAATGGAATAAAATTACTTTACCTAAAAAAGAACCACTTTGGTTTAGGCTACCAACAGATGGATTCTAACAAAAGGCTTTGGAACCAGAAAACATTGCTTTTAATTATGACATTACCATTTGAAACTGTTCATACAATGTCATGGTTACAGTGGTGAATCTGTTGGATATTTAAGGCTTTAGAGTTTCATTTCAGTATTAAATTATGCACAGTATGTTTTACTCATGTGATGCTCCTCACCATTAAATCAGTTCCATGCAGTTGCAGTAATAAAAGGCACTGCCTGCCTGTATTGCTCAACCAGCTAACTGTATGAGGCAATTAGATGATCAGCTCTCAGGCAATCATACTGAATGAGTGCCTTCAGCTCTCCACTCATGTTGCCTTTATTTCAAAATAAAACTGTGTTGTTCCCCTGGATTAACAAATCCATCCTATGTTTAGAAGAGAATGAAAGAATTGAAAACTGTCAGCATACAAATGAAACTCATGCAAATGAAATAGTATTCCTTGAAGTCTCTCTTGCTTGTGAATTTGGTTAATGTGAGTATTTAATTGTGGTGTGAGTGTTCAAATGTGCTGCTTATGATTTCAGGATTTCTTAGCAGGAACCAGAAAGCACTACAAGGCTGAGCTGGAGTCTGTGGACTTCAAAACCAGCGCAGAGGCGGCCAGGGTCGACATCAACAGCTGGGTGGAGAAGCAGACGCAAGGTAGATCTCACATTTAACATAGACACAGTCACCAGTACATTACAGAGATGAGACTTGCCAGAGCTACAGGGCTCTGGGGCAACCTGCTGGAGGAAATTAGACAAGCAAGCTCTTAATCACAATTTAATTAGACATTTTGTAGACCAACCTTTACTTTACATTTTGTGTCCTTTTTTTCTATAATTCTTTTTCTCTGCCTTTGCACTTGTTTTCTGATTTTATATTTGAGCGCTCTGTAACTCGTTTTTTGTGCATCCCTAGTTCTTCCTCTTCTAGTAGTGTTAGTACTTATAGTAGTTGTAGTAGAATAAGGAATCAAATTTTCCTGACTTTTGTATGAAAATATTGCTGTAACCTGTCTTAATGATGACGGCTTTGCGCATTTCACCAGGTAAAATCAAGGACGTGCTGGTCCAGGGTGTGGTGGACGACATGACCAGGCTGGTACTGGTCAATGCCATCTACTTCAAAGGCAACTGGAACAAGCAGTTCAAGGAGGATTTTACTGTTGATGCTCAATTTAGAATAAACAAGGTAACACTGCACAAAGACAGCACTGGATGGAGAACCAAAAGCAGCAGTCTGGGTTTATGAAATGATTTTGCGTGATAGTACACAGTTTACCTGAGGTCTGTAATAAATATGCTGATTGATTCAGGTCAGAACTATGATGCATATTCTACATCACAAGTTGGACCTATAATGTAGAATAAAGCAGAAGAATTATCCAAAAAGCCAAACATGTATTACAGTTTTAGGCAGTGCGAGCTTTGAGGGAATGACTGACTCAACATGAAAAGTGCTTGTTCTGTTTGCTGTTGTCTTTAGAATGACACTAAGCCGGTGAAGATTATGTGCCAGGAAAGTAAATTCTCTCTCGCCTCCATTCCTGAGGCCAACTGCCAGGTAATGCCCATGTTTTTCAACAGTACTGTTTGCCTGTTTGTCAGCCATGCAATTTGATATTTCAATAATTTGTGAACAGATTTCAATGGAATATGGTGGGAAGATAGATTCACCACGATCCACAGAACAATTGGTTCCATTTTGGTGATGATTGAGACCATCAGATTTATGGTTTTTAAGATCATTTCCATAGCCGTAACTATGAAACTAATAGAGGCCGGGACTTTTTTCCCCTCAAATACCAACCTGTTTTTCAGGATGAAGAAATCAGAGTATTTTTAAATTAAATTAAATTAAAAACAAAATGTTGTTGGACAGATCCTAGAGATTCCCTATAAAGGGAAGGACCTCAGCATGCTCATCTTCCTGCCCAATGAGATAGAGGATGACACCACCGGTTTGGAGAAGGTAGGACACATATACACGTATGGTAAACAAATGCACAATGTTAAACAGACAGACTAATAGCTGATATTGTATCCACACTAGCTGGAGAAGGAGCTGACCTATGAGAAATTTGTGGAGTGGACTCGTCCAGACATGATGGGTCAAACTGAGGTTGAGGTGAGGCTGCCTCGATTCAAGATGGAGGAGACGTATGACTTGAAAGATGTCCTGACCAGCATGGGCATGGTGGATGCTTTTGATGTCACAATGAGTGACTTCTCTGGTGAGACATATGCCATAAATGTGTATAAACTGCATGATTATTTTAAGAGCATGACATAACCGAAGAGGCAAATAAAAGAGCACCATTTCCTGAAACTCAAATGTGCAGACAATCCAAGAAAAAAAGATGTCGCAGTAATAGATTAATTGGAGAAGTGCAGTGCAAAAACACTCACTGCTGTAGCAGAGACAAATTAAAACATTATATATCACCAGGACTGCTAGAACACAGAAACAGATAACAGAAATGTCATTAACTGATCAATATCCAAACGGTTGTACTTGAAATCTAAACAACAAGCATGACTAAAACACGATATCAATTATGTGAAACACAAGGTAGCCTGCATTACTGATTCAGTGTCCATGGTAAAGCAATGGACTCTCTCTTTTCTGTGACAGGCATGTCTCCTGCCAACGACCTGGTCCTGTCAAAAGTCATCCACAAGGCTTTTGTGGAGGTCAACGAGGAGGGAACTGAGGCCGCTGCTGCCACTGCTGCTGTCATGATGGAACGCTCTATAATGATTCCTGCCATCTTCATCGCAGACCACCCCTTCCTCTTCTTCATCCGACACAACACCACCATGAGCATTCTCTTTGCCGGCCGATACTGCTCCCCTGAGTAAGCACTGCTGTATGTCCTGTAGACATGGATGGATTATGAGAGCATAAAAGGCCTCCCACCCTTCCTACATAAGAACAAGTGGTCCTTGTGGTCATTTTGTGTCTCTTTGTAGTCGTTTTGCGTCTCTTTGGTCATTGTGCATCTCTTCTTGGTCGTTTTGTGTCTCTTTGTAGTCATTTTACGTCTCTTTGTAGTTTTGTGTCTCTTTGTGGTCGTTTCATGTCACTGTGGTCGTTTTATGTCTCTTTGTAGTAGTTTGATTGACTTCCCAGCAAGTACTGTTAACAGTCACTTCAAAGAGAGGCTATGGCCCAGGGGCTCCCTGACCCCTTGGGCCCCTGGGCCTGTGCCCAGTTCAGTAATCTATCCGTCCATGCCTGTAGAGCATTGTGATTCAACCAGGGCTGGAATATATCTATTGTAGCTACCTTATAAGAGGCTAATTGGTATTACTGGAAGAAAATACAGAATCACTGTTGTAGACTGTGTGTGTAAATTCCTCTAGTTCTTATCTGTGTGCCCGTCCTATATTTTCAAGACCAGGACTGTATGTCCACCTTCTGTATGTCCCTCACTGCTTTCTCATGGGCATCTTGCCCAAATTCTCTTTATCAGTGATCCATGTCATACACACCGAACCCTCATACACACCGAACCCTCACATTCCATTCATCATCTCATCCATTCATCTGTCACAATACCGAAAGTGTTGCAATTGTTTCCCACAGTCTGTTGTTTGCAGGTGTGTTTGTGCTAAATCCCACATTTCATCTTAAACGTAATGAATTTCCTGCTGGTAAATAAACATATAAATGTATATCAATAGTATGTTCCTGAAGGATAATTAAGTATAAAAACTATTGTGTCAGCTCTATCTTTGGGCCACCTGAATGTCTTACAATTCAAGATGTTCTCCTTTTTACTTAGAGAGAATATGTAAATCTGCCATTTCTTTGATGTACTGAGTAAACCAAAGAGTATAATAGAAACGCATTGCCTTTTTCCAAGACTGTACGTTATGTTTAAACACTGCATTGTAATACCTACTTTATTATCACCATCAAAGAGCAATTAACTGTACTGTAATGTTGGCATGTGCATATACTGAAGATGAAGTAAAGAATGAAGAGTTTACAATAGGATTTTACTGCTACCTTAACAAAGAGAATAAAGCGTGGGGTATGAATCAATGTGTGTCATATTTTTGTTTCATTTTGATTTCATTTCGTTTAATTCTTGTTTTACGGATGTAACCGGCGGGTTAAACATACAGTGCGTCACGGGCGCAATGCAGCCAATCCAGTTAACTGGCTCGTTGTGTATGGTCATATACACCCATGGTCAAGACCGGACATGAAATTCTCAAGGAGGCTTTGATTTCCGCTTTTGTTGCTGCTGTGGTGTCCCTCCGTGCTCGTTCTCTGGTCGAGGTATGTGTTGAGTTGTGGTGCGATGCTGCGGTTTCGTTTGCTCATTCAGGTCGCTATATTTGAAATACATTAAATGTGTGTGGGTTAATTACTATGTAACTTGAGTATGATGCCCCGGATGTAGCTAGGTGACCAGGCTTGGAGGTTTTCAATTTGGGGCTGAGATAGTCCCAGCAAACTCCTACTGACTGATGGAGGAAATAGATTTCCACTGCTGCTTGCCCTGCCCATGTTAGCTGACTCTCTGCTCCGCTTTAAACTTTATTATACTTTGCTTACCTGACTACTAACTTGTTTTAGTAACTATTAGCTTTTGTTTTTGTCCCTTTGTCCAGTGTATTCTTTTAGACTGATTTTACTCCTGATGGTTTTATCTCGCGTATTTTAACATATATTTATGTACCACGCATTTCTCCTGGTTGAATGTTTTCTGTTTCTTTTTGTTGAACGTTACTCTCATCATTTTAGAAGGACTAATTTAAATGCGTTGTTTGGACAAACTGTAACTTTATCCTTGTAGGGAGTGGTTGCAGCTGTGCTGTGCAGCAGTCTCGTTTCTTTCGTTTTTCTTTGCATGCATTCACGTCGTGTTCCCTTGTGCTTATCTGATCTGTTTTATTTTTTGCAGCTTGTATGTTTGTCGTTTTCTTACTGACTCAAAATAAATGATCCTCTAACTTGTTACCAGCTCATGTCCCTGTCTCTATTTGTGGACTTGCCTGTGCTGATGGGAACCCTCTTGTTTTGAGGCTGAGAAATGAAATGATAAATTGAGTCTGACCTCATGTTGTGTATTTAATGAGTGTATTTTTTGGGTGAAAGTCCTAAAAGGTGGCGTTGTTGGTAATTTGGCCTGTAGTCAAGCCCTCTTCTGGCACAGTCACAATTACAGAATTTACTGTAAATAAACAGATCTTATAAAGTCAAACTACAAAACAAACAAAACTAATACTTTTTATGTGATAAATAGATCAATAAAGAGCTTTTGACCTTTTGGCCACAGTGACATGACAACTCAGAAGCTGATTTGCTAAAGCTTTTTTTGGGCGTGTCAGCTGGTGAATAAAAACAGGTGGCTGAAACAGAGATCTACCTGTGTCAGGAAGGATTCTGTTCACTTGAGGACCATCAGCAGAGTGTCTGTCAGTAAGTACAGGATGTGGGTGGGAAAGGGTCATGGCAGATGGTAAATTATTTAGCAATAAACAGAATGGGTATTTTATAATTTATTTCTCCTTATCTCTCCTTAAAATGACCCAATTGTTACTCATTTGCTCCCCACAGTCTTGTTTTATTTAAGTACCTTTCATTTAAGTACCAGTAGGAACCGGTAACCGGTATACTTTATTGATACCTGATTCATATGGTGAAATTACACTGTAAATGGCAGGCTGTATTATAAACTGTTACCTTTTAATGTATGCTGAAGTAATGACTCAAATACCCAATGTTGAAATAGCCTTAAATCATGATCAATGAGGTCTTTGTTTGCAGTCAAGCAACATTTAACTGACTTTTTCTTTGAATGTTCCAAGAAGAAAATGAAACTTTTCAGATAAAGGAATATAACATACAATTTAACATACAGTATGTTAACTGTTAACCTGTTTGTATTTTTGGCATTGTGTATATTTGGATTTGCACCTTACTGCTATATTTTATATTTGCACTCTATATATTTGCACTCTTCTCCTATTTTGTACTTCCCATGGAATAAATAAAGTTCCATCTTTTCTTATAATGTAATGATTAATGCTCTGCCATTCTCTCTTTGTATCAGACACCATGGCATTATCAACCCCTCTATCCAAGGCCAACAGCACCTTCTCCCTGGCTTTGTTTAAAAAGCTGGGCGAGAAGGACACCACTGCGAATATCTTCTACTCCCCTTTCAGCATCTCTTCAGCCCTGGCTATGGTGATGCTGGGGGCCAGGGGCAACACAGCCACACAGATGTCAGAGGTACAACAAAACACACACAAGCTCTGCAGTTCACTGGTCCACATGCCTACAGTATTTGAAAACGAGTGTTGTCTGTGTGGTTAATGCACTGACCTTACTTAAAATTATGTTAATTTACCTTGATAGAGCTGATTCTTCATGATATGATTTTGGCAGCTGTACAGTTAGAGCACACTGTTTAGAGCAGGGATACTCAACATGCTTTGTCCGGGTGCCAGTTGATTTACAAACTAATTAATAATATTTATTTATCTTGCGGTGCTACCACACGGGAACGCTGCACTGAAGCTAGCATGTTTTGACTTGTGTTGGTGCCTGATGTTATCAACCTTGCATACAGCAATTGTCAAATTAAACACAGTTGTTTAGGATTTAGGATCATCTGCCCATTTTTCATTGAATTGCCTGTTTTCATTGTCAACCTTTCGACGTTTGCTGCCCTGTGCAGGCACTTGGGAGACGTTTTTTCTCAGGAATTTCTGCCAGGCAGACAGGCCTGAAGGCAAATGTAAATCAAGTGTCACCACTGCACAGATTACTGATAGGCTAATATGCAACTTTAACAGGCAACATTCCCAGTGTGAATCAATTTATTTTCGTTGTGAATTAGAAAATGGTCTGAGGGCCACCTGGCACCCTATTGCAGGCCAGATATGGCCCATGGGCCGTAAGTTGAGTTTTATGTGAAAATGTATCTTAAACTATAAAAGGGAGGGGGACAAAAATAGGATTTTGGAAAGTGAGGGGGACATGCACCCCACACACACTCAGTCAAATTACTCACTTAAAGCTATAGCTAGTATGCTGCTAGTTTAGCTTTGGCATAAAACAGTAACCGGTCAGTCTCTTATACAAAGTGTATAAGGTTCTACATTAACTTGGTAAAAGTTAATATAGCAACTTTTATATTTACTTCTTCCAAATGAATTAAAATGTTCTCAGGGTGTCTCTAACACCACTTGTCTACTTTGTCCACAGTGCCTGAACACCCAGGAGTGTCAGGATGATGTCCACGTTAGCTTCGCCCAGCTGCTGAGCGAGCTCAACAAGGCAGACGCTCCATATGCCCTCAGTGTTGCCAACAGACTGTACGGGGAGCAGTCCTACCAGTTTGTTGAGGTGTGTGTGTGTGTTTGCGCAAGTGATAGGAATATTAAACTGAATGGGTGAGTTAGTGAACAACATGACACAAGGAAGTAAAGCAACAATGAGAATTGTTTTTTAAACTACGTTGGGTGTAATATATTTTAATTCCACAGACTGAATTAATCCTGATTTAGTTGGGGTGAATCCTTAAATGTATTGCTTATGGTTCTAGGATTTCTTAACACAAACCAGGACACACTACAACACAGAGCGACGAGTGCCCTTAGCTCTCCACTAATGTTGCCTTTATTTCAAAATAAAAGTGTGTTGTTCCCCTGGATTAACAAATCCATCCTATGTTTAAAGAATTGAAAACTGTCAGCATACAAATGAAACTCATGCAAATGAAATAGTATTCCTTGAAGTTTCTCTTGCTTGTGAATTTGGTTAATGTGAGTATTTAATTGTGGTGTGAGTGTTCAAATGTGCTGTTTATGATTTCAGGATTTCTTAGCAGGAACCAGAAAGCACTACAAGGCTGAGCTGGAGTCTGTGGACTTCAAAACCGGCGCAGAGGCGGCCAGGGTCGACATCAACAGCTGGGTGGAGAAGCAGACACAAGGTGCAACACACACACTAACAGTTAATTGCATGACACCTTCCATCCCATGGAGAAATGATGACTTACTTCAGATGTTACTAATGGAAAAGGGGTGGACTCTCGCACTCTGTTAGCACAAGAACCCGCTGTGTTTCAAAGGTCTATTTATGCAAAGGTGTGTGGGAGTCCATCACTTTTTCATTAGATTAAACTTTTCCTACGTACTGTACCTGTGTGGTAAATATAAATGATGTGGTAAATAGCCCTGTAAACACAAGGCTTTTTAAATTTGTCTTGCTGATGTTTAATATAACTACTGTACATGCTCTGTTTGGGAAACGCAGCTACTGAGCCTTTATTTTTCAAATTACAAATGTTTGCTTCAGATTCTCTTGATTTTTGCATGTAAATATTGCTGTGATCTGTGGCCTTGCTTCACATTGGATCCATGTGGTTTCAATATTGTCACCAGGTAAAATCAAAGATGTGGTGACCAAAGGCATGGTGGACCATTTCACCAAGCTGGTGCTAGTCAATGCCATCTACTTCAAAGGCACCTGGAATAAACCGTTCTTGGGGGTTCGCACTAGTGATGCTGAATTTAGACTCAACCAGGTACAACTGCACAAAGAAAATACTCAAGATCATAATATCAAATAATCCACCAATGTAAAAATGTTAAATTTGATCGACTTTCATTAATAGAGAAATGAAAAGTACATCTGGCTTTGAACTGGTCGACAAAACTTAGAGCTGCATTAAGTGATTAAGTCTAATATCTACTGGCGTTTTATCTCTGGTTTGATCCACCAACTCCTACGACAAATACTGCCTCTGGGTCTCTTTGGTTTACTTAATGTTCCACTTTCTTGCAGCTACTCAGAGTCATTGAATCAGTGTTAACGTCCAAAATACAGTATTGCTCGATGCAGCTTAAAATATGCTGCAGAACATATTTAAGCATATGTATTGTATAGAAATGATTAAAGAGTGCTTCTTTTGTTTGTTCTCTTCAGAATGACACCAAGCCAGTGAAGATGATGAGACAGAAAGATTACTTTCCTTTTGCGTTCATTCCTGAAGCCAACTGCCAGGTAATCAAGCAATTGATCGGTCAGTCAATATGTTGATTCTAGGAACAATTGACAAAATTGACCATAATGACAAAATCTTCATAAGTTGGTTGAATACTGTCTCCAGTCAACTTTTCAATGTTTCCTATTGATTTGTTTTAAAACAAAAAGTCTATAAATGGGTTTTAAATGTGCACCCGATGGCTACACACTACATGTCCCAGGCAGGATTGAGCAAGGCTGAGTATTATAATACAGTATTATTTATATATATTTTCTAACATATTGGATGGTTTGGATGCTTACTATAGAAAAATATACTTGTATAATCAGCACAATGGTTAGATTTATTCTTATATTTTCAAATAGTTTGCTTCACTCTTAAAAGAGAAAAGCATTTGAGGATGAGGAATAACTGATAAGTTTGGCAAACGTAACACACAGTATATCCCACACAGTGGATGGTCCAGACCTGAGCAGGTTACACAACCTGTAACTCCAAATAATAATATAGCTAGCTAAAGATATGCCCCTTGCTTTGGAAATAACAGTTAACACTGCAGGTAGTAAGCTAGTTAAGTGGGCATGGTAACGTCAGCTTAAGTCTGAGCAGATAAACATAAAGTTTAATCTATTACTTAATTTATGCTCTTTTGGTTCTGGAAAGACACCACCTTCCAAACTCTTAGGAGAGCCCCATGCACACAGTTTTGCCATGTGGAGAAAGCTTGACAAGCCCGCTGTGCATAGTTACAGTTGCTCTGCTATGATTGGATAATTGCTGTTCTGGGTCAGTGTTTAGAGTACAGTCAGCTGCTCATCATAGCTACAAAAGCAACAAACTATGAAACTGACAGTAACCTGTCTGTCACACACTTATACAGTGATGTATTCATGGTTTTGCTAGTTGCATGTAATCTCATAAGCGTAATATGTGTTCAGACCTGTATTTGCTGTAATGTTTGAAACCCTCTGTTGGACAGATCCTAGAGATGCCTTACAAAGGGAAGGAGCTCAGCATGCTCATCTTTCTGCCTAAGGAGATGGAGGATAATACAACAGGCCTGCAGAAGGTAGGAAACACACACACACACACACACACACACACACAAATATGCAGTCTGACACATCTAATTGTTGATATTGTGTCCACCCCAGCTGGAGAGGCAGCTGACCTATGAGAAATTTGTGGAGTGGACTGGTCCAGACATGATGCACGAGGTTGAGGTTGACGTGAGCCTGCCTCGATTTAAGATGGAGGAGACGTATGTCCTGAACGATGTCCTGAAAAACATGGGCATGGTGGATGCTTTTGAAGTGAAAATGTGTGACTTCTCTGGTGAGACCTATAGATGGACCACATCAGATATACAGTATATGCTGTACAGTATATTCATAAGAAAGGTGTCAAAGGACTGTTTGATTGATGAGAAATAAAATAAAAAAGTAGTGGAAAAATGCTACAGCAGTGACAATGAAAGACTTCTCCAAAAGAACATGTAGCTGCATCAGATCAGATATATATTCGTACTCATGTAAAGAAACAACAGAAATGTTCCTCTTCAAATTCATGATCCCTTTTCTAGCCAGTTATATGTCGGTCATGGTGAAACAAGGTTAGCAGAGGAACTAATTCTAATGGATTCTTAATTGTACCAAAAGCAGTGGTGGAATGTAACAAAGTACATTTATTCAACTACAGTACAGTACTTAAGTACTATTTTAAGGTACTTTACTTGAGTGTTTCCATTTTATGCTACTTTATACTTTTATTCCTCCACATTTCAGAGTGAAATATTGTACTTTTTGTACTCCACTGCTTTGATTTAACATCTCTAGTTTCTAGTTACTTTACAAATTAAGATTTTACATAAAATATATTGAATGACGTGGAATACAATGCCTTGTAGTACATTAAGACCTGATTAAGATTGACTTGTGACCCCTTACAAAAAAGTTAACTTGGGCTCCCTTGTTACATGTTTCACCAGTCTATGAGTTAGCAGTTCCACCTAGGAGTGATCTCCCCTCTGAACTTCTCAGATGGTTTCATTTTAAATAATTGTTCGAGCTAAAGAGGTAAAACTCTCTTTTCCAAAAGGTTGATAGACATTTGTGTAGCAGAACTTTATTTTTACTTCCCCATTAATCATCTCAAGGCCACCCAGATTTATCTTGTGACCCACTGGAGGGGCCCGACCCCTTGGTTGGACAGCACCTAATGAAACTACAGTAAAGTGCTGCTTATGCATTGATACATCAGCATTACCAATCTAGCAACTCATTATCACTAACAGAGGCCCTTTCTCTGCAGAAGAATGAAGGACCTTTACTTTTAGTGGAGTACTTTTACATTGTTGATGATACTTTATTGATACTTTTTAAGTGAATGATGGTAATACTAGTTCCAGCACTGACCAAAGGCTAGTCTGGGTATTGGATGTAATTCCCCCAGCATGTCCATGGCCCTCCCTGTTTTCTCCTTCTAGTCAGGCAGGTGTTCTGGAGCCAAATGTAGCCTGCATATTGATTATTATGTCCAGTGTAAATTATCATAGCTAAACAGACAGATAAAAGTGCAGTATTATGTTGGTTTAAATTTTTTTTTTCTCTTTCTCTTTTGGTACAGGCATGTCTGAGACCAAAGGCCTGGTACTGTCAAAAGTCGCCCACAAGGCTTTTGTGGAGGTTAATGAGGAGGGAACCGAGGCTGCAGCAGCCACTTCTTGCTACTTTGAGTTTATGTGTTTAAATCTCCGTTTAGTCTGCTTCTTGGCAGACCACCCCTTCCTCTTCTTCATCCGACATAACACCACCAAGAGCATTCTCTTTGCCGGCCGATTATGCTCCCCTGTGTGACCACTGTGTCCTTTAGAGCCGTGTGACTCAGCTGGTGAAGGGTTTCATTTGATGCAGCTACAGTAAATGTTTTTAGGGCTTAGAATCACTACTCTAGTGTGTGTGTGTGCACAGCACCTCTGCATTGCTCTAGCTATATTGTTGACAAGAGTCTATCTCAGACAAACTGACAAACACTCTGTTGCATCTACACGTCATAGTCATAGTCATCATAGTCACACATCGAGTAAAATGCTTTGAATTGTAATTTCACTATATGAGTATGTTGAGCATGGAGTATAAAGAAAGAAGAATTTCTCTGCTAACGAATCCAAAGTATTGCGACAGTATGTATCCTTGTGCCTGTATAAATGGAATAAAGGTTTACGGTTTGAAAGCAATGTGTGCCTTATTTTTGTTTAATTTTATAATTCCCTGTGTTCCCTGTGCAATACATTTTGCACTGAATTCCCTCAGGCTTCGTGATGTAGCCATCCAACATCTTCCTCAGGTTGGAGCCAGTATGACCAGTAGAGGGAGCTGCTGCCTCTGAAAAACAAAGTGACACACCTGGTAGTAAAAGAAAATCATCAGTGTGATACTACACTTGTTTGTGATGAGTTTGCCACACATACTACATACAGTATATAATCTGTATACTCACTCCAGTTGTCTAGATAAAGCTTGCAAATCTATTTCCCTGCCTCTGCTCCTTTATCAGTATCCCATCGTGGATGAAGACCCAGCTCCGTGGTCAATCTCTCCATGAAATTTGATGTATTTGTCACAGGAGTTGGTGGATCAAACCAGACATAAAATGCTGGTCAATATTAGACTTCCACATCAGGCATATACCATAAACTGATATGCCGATGCAGTATTGAAGAGTTGTTCTTGAGTTCATTTTGGGTCTCTGTCCCTACTGGTTAAAAATCACTTCATGCAGCTTTAAGTTTTGTCGACTAGTTCAAAGACCAGATGCACTTTTCTTTACTCTATTAAAGATATTTTCCATCAAATTTAGCAATTTTAACATTTCTGGATTATTTTTCATAAAACAACGGAATGTCAAATCAGTAGTTCAACTTTGCAGACTCAACCTATGTGTACTTTCTCAAGAAATACTGATTTCTTTCTAACCACGATTAAAAGTGTGTCCACCTACACCAAATGAAAGACTCACAAGCTCATTTTCACTGGACCAAAGCAACTTATGATAAAAAAGGAGTGGGTCCAGATACTGTACGTACTGTGCAAATGTGTCAGAAATAGAAGGATCTTGTATGCTGGAAGGTACTGCATGGATTTGGATGTTTGACAAACCCATTGTAGGAAACATTCTACTTGTCCTGGCAAACATGGGATACAAACCTGTCCCAAAAGTGAGTTTTTTACAGTCATATTTCCTGTCGTGGCCCTGGTAAAGAATTCACAGATTCTTATTCTTTTCTGGAGCCTATGCAGAGAAAGCATTACTGTTTCTTACAATAAAACAAAACTGAATAAGACTTCACTGGAATGTTTTATTTGCAGAATGAAGGTTAATTGGATTCCTACAAGCTCGCCGAGTCTGTTGCAGCATAGAAGTAATATAATAAAACTGCCTGGAAATATGACGTATTCACAAATCGCTTCAGTGACTCGCTTTGCTCATTTTGACACTAAATTACCGTTCGTGTGCTAATTCCCTCAGGAAGAAAAGAAAGCGAGTAAAAGCTAGTTTTATTCATTCGGCTTCCGTACAATGTCATATGAGAATGCGGAAGCTCATTTGACAAGGTTTTCGGGGCGTGTCAGTTTGTAAATAATAAAACTGATGCTTCACACAGAAGTCTTCCTGTGACTTAAAGACTCCTGACCATTCGAGGACCACAAGAAAAGTGTCTGTCAGTAAGTAGAGGATGAGTCTCATTCAGTTTGTGACAATGGGATTTGATTATTTAGTCTGTAGATAGTTGGGTGTAACAGCAGTAACTTGATTTAGGCTATAAGCACATTGATTCTTTATTTGACAGTTTTAACGGGGCAGGCATTATGTTACAGGTAGAAAGTCCAAGTTTGACAGTCGTTGAACCTGGTTGACTCATTGTCAGGCGTTATGTGTAGAGTATAGTATATTGTAAGTATAATGTAATATATAGCTACTTAATGTAATAGACTTGGTCGTTTCCTTTTGCAATCCAAGAGCGATATTAGCCCTTTCAGATGTGTTTTCTATCGTATTCCATTGAAAGTTTAATACTTTCTTGAATGTAAGATGTTTTGTAAATATATTTACAATCTGCTGGTCAATTTGCATACACACCACCAATGATGCAGTATAATTTCAATAAAATTCTAAATTACTAATAATAACAACCACTACTTTACTTTGTTATTACTAATAAGGTTAGAGTAGGTGAACCAATTTGTTTAAAAAAATTATATTGCATTAACCCTGCTTGGTCTATTTAATATTTGCTGAACTAAAGACTGAGTCCTAACGGTTTATACATTGCCTTAATATATTGTCTATCAGGTATTTATATTCAGAGACAATCAATGTAATTGTAAATTAACTAACTTTTCAGTGAAGTTTTGGCCCAACAAGAGCGTGAGATACTAATCAGATAAAGAAATAAAAGCACTCTTTTGAGTTTGTAATGGAATAATTATTGCTCTGCCCTCCCATCTTTGTAGACACCATGGCATCACCAACCCCTCTATCCAAGGCCAACAGCACCTTCTCTCTGGCTTTGCTCAAAAAGCTGAGTGATGACGACAAGACTGCAAATATCTTCTTCTCCCCTTTTAGCATCTCTTCAGCCCTGGCTATGGTGATGCTGGGGGCGAGTGGCAACACAGCCACACAGATGTCAGAGGTACAATACACACACACCAACTGCCTTTGTGAAAAGCAAAAGATTAATGTTAATGGCACTGTAGGTTGACCAGGTTCAGCTTCATTTTGTGAAGACTGTAATCTTACATTTTTATAAGACGGTATCTGATGCAGATTTTATACTCTAAAATGCACTGCATTAAAACACCACCACAAACCGTGTCTTCTGAAATGACCCAATGAGTCAACCCAGCACCTCTCTGAGACAATTTCAAGCAGCTCCGAAGCCAGTGGGTTGGGAATGAAGGGCGGAGTGAAGTACTGCAGGGGTGTAAGCCCTCATTCTCTATGAATCACTAGTTCGTTCTTTCAGCATCGGCACAAATGATCTCTTGTGTTCAGACTCTGACTAGGTTTTATGGGGGGTGGATCTGTGTTACTATAGGAACATGATGCATAATATGGAAGTGTAAGGGCAATAAAGATCCTGTTGAAGCAATCTATACACCTTATCAGTTCCCATTATGTTAGGTGCAGCAGACATGTCCACTTGTCTGACCGCCTGGGTGTCATAAGTGAATAGTTCTCAAAGTTGAGTCACTGAATGAATGCCAGCTGGAAGAATATTTGCAGTCCTCTATAATTAAACTCACTGCTGTTTATTCCCATTTAGACAATAAACAATAATGACTATTATAATCACAACTTTCACTATTGCTATGCTCCCTTGTACAATGTAGACACAGCAGCTGTAGAACTGATAATGAAGTTATTAAAAAATCTGGGCATTCTTAAGAAAAGCTTAATTTATGTCTATCTTTGTGGTTTGTGACCACAACACATAATTTTGCATATACAGTAATATACTTTGTTTAATGGAATAAGGGACTGATTTATACTTTTACACCTTAAGGAGAGTAAAACCCCTCAGACTTCAGGAGGTAATTCATTTTTAAACTTTTGAACAAGATAAACAGTCAATAAGGTTCAGAAAATTATTGCTAGAATAAGAGTCAGACAACAGACATTGATATTAAATTTAGAGAGTCAGTATGTATACTCAGTAGAGGTAGCTGGAATGTAGGTGGAAGTTACCATGATGTAAAACAGAACGTTTTTCTGATTGCTAAAGTAAAGCCACACCCAGCTTAGTCAGGCCAGGTCAGGCAAGTGTGAGTATGTGGGAGGGGCAGGACTTCCCTATGTTGCTTAGGAAAGACCTCCAGTCATTTGAAATGATAATGTTCTGGAAGATAATTTATAAGACAGTGATTACAACATACTGTTTAAATCAATTCTTTGAAGAGCAAGGTGGCAGTCAATAGTGATAAGGTTATTCACATCATGTGCAGGTTGATTTTCATTCTGAAGCTTTATTTTAATACAATAGTGCATAAAATAGCAGATATTAACAGTATTTTCCATATCTTGTTCCCTTCTGTCATCTGTTGCAATTGATTATTACCTGGCTGTTTGACAGGGTCAGGGACAAAGTCGGTGTTAAATATACAGTGGCATGCCATGCAGTGCCTTTCATGAAAGAGTTCACTGTTCAAAGCAAGGAGCTGTGACACAAACCTGTTTTGAATTCATTGTGTCTTGTGTATAAAGGCTGGGTTTTGTTCCAGTAGGTTATACGTTTTCAATAAAGCATTCAGCTTTCAGCCAGATGTGATGACTTCAGCTAAACTGCACCTGAGCTGCAACAAATACCAAAGTACTTATTGACACAGTCAATACCAGTGTCTATAGGGGGGTTAGGGGTTAATGAGGATGTTAAAGTTGAGTAAATAAGCAATAAGTTTCTTGTAACTTACGCAATAAGAGAGACAAACCCAACTACATAAGCAGAATCACCAAGACTTGACTTGGTGAGTAAGAGAAGAGTGGGTGTGTGATTGTGCATGCATGAGAGAGAGCAGAGGTGACAGGAACGTGGGGCTGCTGTGAGGATTTAGCAGCCCGTTACCAGAAAGTCCAGTTGTGTGAACTGGTTTCTTTATAACATGGTCATTAGCCAGCTGACCAACATTTGCTTTACATATACCACAGTCTGTTGATGGGGATAAGAAATGTGTGGGTCAGCAATGATATCACCCGAATTTGTGAGAACTTACCCAAAACGTAACAATGTTTTTGAAATATGCATACACTGGCAAAACATTATTTTATTATTACTAAGTCTTGAACATATGGCCTACTATAATTGCTAAACAAAATAAGAACTTGAGAATCTTACGTTGAAAACCAGTAAAAAATATATTGTTAGGTCATGAATGAAGTATGTTACAGTTAAGTTATTTAAGGTTATCTAAAACATTTTCTGAAATATGACTTTACAACTAAAATGTCTTGTTGAATCAGCTTTTTTGTCTGATGTGCCCCCACAGCCCATTGATTTAAAACTCATGTTATTTAACACTATTAATTATATAAAAGTGGATATCGGTTCAACATTTGTTTTTTCATACAGTTGAGCTGTCAGTGTTTAGGTCAGTTTGGTCAAGTTTGCGTTCGTACTTGGAGTGGCAGGAACTGGACGTTTCATCCATTTATCCATTACTTTTAACTTTCCATTATTTTTAGCTAACTATTTCAACCATTTATCCATTATATTTACTTAACTATTTCAACTATTTGTTTATTAGTTTTAGCTATCCATTTCAACCATTTATCCATTACTGTTAGCTAACTGATTGGACGTCTCTGCTCGCTCGCTAACTAGTTTTCACGCACTCTCAATTGCAAGATGTAGCGTTGAGGTGTTACAGCTGATTCAAAATGTATGTGTGTGTGTGTATATATATATATATATATATATATATATATATATATATATACTGTATATATTTATATTTTGGCAGATTAGTTGAGCTGCTCTACAGCTCTTTCACAAAGTTTTAAAGAGCCACTTACCAGTAGCCGAAAATCTTGTGTCTGCTGACATCCATAGGTTAAAGTTCTTACCTTGCTCCAGTAACTTAGAAGTGTACTCAGGGTGTGGTGAGTGCACCCTTACATCATTGTTGGGTGTGGTTACTCTTCAGCACCTCCATTCCCCATCACACAGAGGGACAAGAGTTCCAGTTAATTTCATTTAGCAAATGTATGTAGGAAATGTATGTACATTCACAGGTGAACAGTTTGAGTTTGAAGATGGTCTTTGGACTGTGTAAAACCCATGTATTCTTATTTAATATGTAACTGCAATTATCATCTCTCTATTGCTTTGTGCTGGAGAGACATTTATCCCACAACTGCATAAAAGTGTTTTATTATCTTTGATCAGCTGTTTGACTTGGCATCATGTTTGATCCATCTTCCCAATCTAAGGGTAAGGTACTAGTCTGTACAAGGCCTGTGGATTACAACTCAACCCACATGTCACTGCCAGGACGATATTATAACTTCCTGTACACAATCA
This sequence comes from Macquaria ambigua, assembly GCA_008360985.2. NCBI lineage: Eukaryota > Metazoa > Chordata > Actinopteri > Centrarchiformes > Percichthyidae > Macquaria > Macquaria ambigua. Next base: position 546,433 of record VMKM01000103.1, on the reverse strand, counting down.
GAGACACACGATGTCTAACGTAACCGTGAACACTACCGATTGCACCCCTAGGTCCTCAGCTTCACTAAGGCAGAGAAGCCGCGGCATGCAGGAGCACAGCAGATGCAAATGCAGACACAGCAGCAGGTCCAGTCCAGGCTGCCACCATGTCTGCTGAAGGTGGTAACAAAGCCAACAGTTACAGGAGTGATAAACTAACTGAGGGGCGTTTTACTAACTGTCTGGGTGGTGTTATCTGGTGTGGGGATACTTGGAGACAAAGAGCCAGTGGTTCCAGAGAGAATTTCACACTTGTTTTCCCTCTGCTTTACTTGCTGATCTCCAATCTGCTGCTGTCCTGAACTGAATTTGGGGGAAAAACAGCAATGCAAGGGAGAATGTAGTCCTGGCTCCAATGGTTTCTTCCTGGTGTGCTTTTTATCTCCTATAAGCAGCTGCTGGAAACCACAGTGTGATAAGACTTAACTGTCAAAGGTTATTATGACATTAGGAAAATAGAGTACACATAAATGAAGTTTGTATATATGCCTTATACTAGGAATTACTCTGATAACACTCTTGTATGTGGATAATACCAAATTTAGCAAACGTCCTTGTGACTGTCTTCGTACAGTGATGGTTTATGTCTTGCTGATTCGGATGCACTCCCGCCAAAACATACCATCCTGAATTCTTAAAAGATGGACATTTGTTGTTGAAGATAACCATGCAAATAACAACATGGTGGAGGGATGGCGTGTGTCTTCATGTGAATGTTTCTGGAAAGGCTTGTCAAAGCTTGGGCAGGCATTTCCATGGGTTCTTTAAAGTCAGTGTTAAAGGTGTTTAAGTGTTACCTCTACTTTTTCCCATGCCACTTTTTTATTGTGTTTTTATTTTGCCTTGTGCAATATTTTTCAGTCCGTGTTGGGATGTTGTGCATTAACAGTGACATGTAAATGATTTAGGTGTTCTCAGATATGATATGTACAGTAGTTTCAACCTACACAAGTACTCCAAAAAATGTGCCTAATATATCACCTTACCCATTAAGTGATGAGAAAGCCATTTGATTTCTTCTTGATGACTGCATTTTGGCCCAGTCTATGTGTTATGCTGATTCCATTTGAACATCCAATTTTAGATACCTGACCTTTTTTGAGTTTTTGTTTTCATGACTAATTGATTTACAAGAAATAGATTTACAACCAAACGAATGATTATGATTATTATTTTTGAAAGTATTATAGGTGAGCGAATGCATACTCACCATCATTCAACGTAGTGTATGAAGGTGCATAGCACGGAGCACCAAGTCAACACTCATCACTTAATAGGCAGGCCAATCCAGGCCAGTCTAATACATTGTTTATAATAGACTGGTCTGCCACTTGCTCAAGGTGCCACTTGTCTACTTTGTCTACAGACCCTGAAAACCAAGGAGTGTCAGGATGATGTCCACGTTAGCTTCTCCCAGCTGCTGAGCGAGCTCAACAAGGCAGATGCTCCGTATGCCCTCAGTGTTGCCAACAGACTGTATGGGGAGCAGTCCTACCAGTTTGTTGAGGTGTGTGTTTCGGCATGTGTGTATGCATCTTCATGAGCAGGTGTGGTTTTGTTTACATATGAGGGAGTGGACAGCAGGCCGATGTACAAGCAAGTACAGCAGTGATTGTGAAAATACTATTCTGGCTGTAATGACGTTTAATTCCGCTAGCTAAGTTAAGTAGTGAGATTATTTTGTTTGGGTGATCAGAACCGGTGAATGTGTTGTTTATGGTTCCAGGATTTCTTAGGAAAAACCCGGAAGCACTACAACGCAGAGCTGGAGTCTGTGGACTTTGTAACAAGCTCAGAGGCGGCCAGGGTCAACATCAACAGCTGGGTGGAGAACCAGACACAAGGTGGATCATACACACTAATATACACACTTATCAGTATGTTAAAAGACCTGCATGTCCCCTTCATCCAATGCAATTGTAAGGAAGAACTGAGACCGCATTAATGTTAATCAGTCTTGTGATTAACAGTCAGAAAGGCTGAGTGCTACTTTCATCCAGTTTTTTTGGTATTAAGGCAGAAAGATTCCATGTTGATGTAGAAATTATGCAGTAATTAGCCCTGGAAATGCAAGAAGCATGTGTTCTAATAAATATGTTAAATATGTATTTCAGTTGTGTGACATTGCTTCACGCATGTGTCGGTTTTGTTTACCAGGTAAAATTATGGACATGCTGGCCCAGGGTGTGGTGGACAACATGACCAGGCTGGTGCTGGTCAATGCCATCTACTTCAAAGGCAACTGGAACAAGCAGTTTCCGGAGAGTGCCACACGTGATGCTCAGTTTAGACTCAACAAGGTAACACTGCACAAAGAAAACATTCAGTGGACTAACACTGACTAAAGTCAGCTAAAATCAGTAAATATGGCTTTTTAAACTGTACCGCATTGTAGCATTTGCCATTTAGGCCATGGACATAATTCTGACTTGTTCATTGAAAGTAGTGAAAAATGGTGAATGAAAAGAATTCGACATCAGGGCCATGGCAGGAAGCCTGACCATCGGAAATGGTGGAAATCAGGGTCAAAAGAGGCTGAAATGTGATTACTTAATAAAAGGTCATTTGTCAGACATTTTTGTAGTGCATATTAGTCAAGGCTAGGAGGTTTCCCAATGGCTTTTTTAAACATCTGAGTGTAATCATCTCCAGTAAAAAGGAAATCATGATGATTCCATTTGGTGTAGGGAAGACGCCTTTTTTAGACCACATGGTGTGTGTAAGAAATGTTTGTTGCTTAAGTAAGCACAGAGTTTGAGTCTGCAGACGCACCTATGTAGTGGTACCACGGAGCTGATCAGATGTTGCTTTGTTCACTGACAAATGGTTCACCAAAGAAAAAATGTGAAGACATTGGACTTTCCTCAGAGTAATAAAAAGTGATTTAGCTTTATAGGTGTCGACATAACGTTGGAGCTGCATTAAGTGATTTTTAACCAGTAGGTGACAGAAACACTGGAAAAGAACTCAACAGCAAGCCATGATAGTGTGTCAGCCTTTTCTTTTTCTCCACCATTTGTCACTGAGTGGAGAGTCTACAATTGGCCTTTGTGAGTTTGGGGGTGCCTGCCCCCCTAATATGAACTGTGATTATTTTCAGTGAGAAAGCACTGAAGCAGGACCAGCAATCCTTTTATATCAAGAAAGTTATTTTAATTCATGTTAACATCCAAAATATACTGCAGCTTAATGCAGCTTTAAATATACTGTAGAGCATGTTAAAGAGTAACTTAATGCTAACCTGGAAAGAAGTGTTTTGCTGCCCTCTCTGGTTGAAAGTTGTAAGTATGTTGCACCTCTGACCACACCCAACAGTGATGTCACAGTGTACTGACCACACCCTGCTGCACACTTCTGTGTCATTGCAACAAGGTGATGTGTACAAGATTTCAGCTGGTGTTAAGTTTCTCTTTAAGCTTACGTATTTTTCTGTTTGCCGTTTTCAGAATAACACTAAACCAGTGAAGATGATGTACCAGAAAACTAAGTTCCCTCTCACCTACATCCCTGAAGCCAGCTGCCAGGTAATCAAGCAATTCACTTAATCGATTAATATAGTATGTCAGTCTATACATCTGTCAGTCCAACTAGCCAGGCAACAACTGAACCAACCATTTATTACCTTTGTTAATGAGGTTAATGAAATTGACCATGATTCAAAGAAGAAATGATGAGATTTTGGTTATGATCCAGCCTTTTTTACCCTAACTATAAAACGAAATACCTAACAAGGGTTTTGTTTTATTGTATGTAATCCCATAAGCTATTCTGTTAATGCACAAAAATAACCGTTAAAATAACAGTTGCCAGAGCAGAATATATTTGCTGTAATGTTTGAAACCTTCTGTTGGACAGATCCTAGAGATGCCTTACAAAGGGAAGGAGCTCAGCATGCTCATCTTTCTACCCAACGAATTAGAGGACAGTACAACAGGTCTGGAGAAGGTAGGACACACACACACACACACACACACACACTTGCACTTAAAGAAATCCACAAGACGCAGACAAACTAATAATTGATTTTGTGTCCACCCCCAGCTGGAGAAGGAGCTGACCTATGAGAACTTTGTGGAGTGGACTCGTCCTGACATGATGGATGAAGTCGAGGTCCAGGTGGGGCTGCCTCGGTTCAAGATGGAGGAGAAGTACGACATGAAGAATGTTCTGGTCAGCATGGGCATGGTGGATGCCTTCGACATGTCAATGAGTGACTTCTCTGGTAGGACATGTGACTGGACCATATCAGATATATTCATAATCATTTAAATAACAGGCACCTGAAACCTGAGCTGCCTCCTGTCAGTTCAAAGGAGCCACAAGTCCATACAGAGGTTCTCCCAAATCCGATGTACTCTACATTCCTGTAATGTAGGGTGAGATTAGGCATTATTTTTATTTTAAATATTCTCTTTACCTCTCTTCTGTGACAGGGATGTCTCCCGCCAACGACCTAGTCCTGTCAAAAGTCATCCACAAGGCTTTCGTGGAGGTCAACGAGGAGGGAACTGAGGCCGCTGCTGCCACTGCTGCTATCATGATGCTGCGCTGTGCCATGCGTCCAGCCACCTTCATCGCAGACCACCCCTTCCTCTTCTTCATCCGACATAACCCCTCCATGAGCGTTCTCTTTGCTGGCCGATACTGCTCCCCCCAGTGAGCACTACATCGTATAGAGCAGAGTTGTTTCTCAACTGGAGCGGGGTTACAATACATCTGCTATTGCAACAATATAAAATGTAATTTGGTTTTATTTGAAGATTTTGAGAATCACCACTCTAGTTTCCCATAGCTAATCACACCCGGAGCTCCCGTCCTATATTTTCAACACCAGAATGATGAGTAAAAACTGTGGTTCTGGATTTTCTAATCTGCAGCTTCTTGTCTGCATCACTTCTTACATGAGTGATTATCTGTGTATCCTGTGCCTTTCTGAACATTAGGTTCTTGCATTGTTCGTTTGCACCTAATCTCATCCTTAGGATCTGGTTTACTTTATGTCTGTAATGCGTTTATGGCCCTATTTGCTGCACCCTCACACCCTACCTTAGTTTATCTATAGCATTAAAGTCTAGTTTATCTTATCTTATACCTTACACCCTTTGAAAGAATTTGCCTTTATCACAATGTCTATTATGCCTCCTTTTTCAACCGCTAGCATGGACGTCAAGTGTGCATTAATACTACATGAAGGTGTGACGGATGGTTGCAAGACTCTCTGCACTTTTTCAACAGAACATGCAATTTCATTGTTTTATATATTGAGTTAACCAAAGAGAATAATGTGATGAAATCACATTATCAGATAGATATGTCCTTGGTGATTTGTAAACAAGCAAAGCGCAGTTAGATGTAATTGTACCATTCTGCATATAACGAATATAGACTATAAAGAACAAGAGCTTACATGAAGGTTTGAACTGGCATCCAGCCCAGGTTAATTTATGTATCCTTGTGCTTTGAAACATGGAATAAAAGTGTGTGGTCCACAAATATTGTATGTCACATTTTTTAAAGTTTCCTTTATTGACATTTTCTCAGATCTGGTTCAGCCACATGTAATAAGACAGATAACCTACAGTTTGATCATTCATTGTGGAAGTGTTAATACTACACTGGTTGGCTATGAGAGGTCTTTAACATTATATTACTTACTGTTAATGTTAATTGTAAACTAACTACATGTTCTTAAAAAAACAACAACACTTAACCACCAAGACCAGGGCTGTTTCACTTTTCAAGCATGAAGGTTTAATAATAATCTAAATAATATGTGTAAAGGGATTAAATGCACCTGTAAGTGTAGAATCTTATCAGGAATTAATGGACAATGGGGAGGCCAGAACCATCTGATGTGCGACTGAAATATATGCTGCATACAAGAGCAGTGGAACATGTATGGTGTGTTAAATATAACACAGGGTGATTTGTTGTCAGTACACAAAATGAACATACTGTATGTCAGTGCTTTATCTTACTCCAGTACAGTAGGTGGTGCTAATGCATCTCTATGTCGGTGCCCTGTGTAGAAGCCCAGAAAGAAGAAAATGTTAGGAAAGGCACTTCCGGATAACTTCCTAGTTGTCATGTTTGAAGTATGCTTATTCAAAAACATGACGGTAATATTACCAGAAATCTCTGTACGGTAAAGGCAAGCTGAAATGGCCACGGAGAAACGGACAGTTGGCTAACGTATTCCAGCTCAAAGACGACAAACTAAGCTAACTTTGCTCGCAGTGCTGCCTGCTAATCTGGTTTTCCCTGCTTGGTTGCTGATGGAGAGGCTAATAGCCAAGCTCACAGAAAAGCATGTCCTTTTCACGGCTTCTTTCGCTATACGACTGGCCTTGGTCGCTTATGGAGACTACCAGGATAGGACTATGGTGGTGAAGTACACTGACATTGACTACCATGTGTTCACAGATGCTGCAAGATTCATTACTGAGGTAACAACAGTCATTGTAACGTCTATGACTGGAGTAAAGTAGCTAAATAAAGCTGTCCGGCTGTCTCAATATGTCTACTGATGTAATGCTTCATTGCTAATACTAATGGACAGTTGGTGGAAAGTAAATTTACTCAAGTACTATAACGTTACTTAAGCACAGTTTTGAGGTACTTTTACTTTGATTGTTTGCCATATAAGTTAATGCTAACGTTATGCTGTGCTACCAGTACCTTTCAACACATCAAACAAAACTTCAACACGTTAAAAAACTCAAAACTATATTTCAGAGGTAACTATAGTTATTAGTTGCCTTTCAGATTAAGATCTTACATACATAAGATATGATCAGTTTATAAAGTATGATGCATTGTTACAGATTAAACTCCCCAACATTATATGCTACAGCATTTAAGTACTGCTTATTGCATGCTAATGCATCAATAATAATGATCCAATAATATGACTCTGCATAATGAGTGCTTTTACTTTTGATACTTTATGCTAATACTTCTGTACTGTATTACTTAATTTCAATGTGGGAACATTTTTGAACAGGGGGAGTCCCCGTACAACAGATCAACCTACCGCTACACCCCTCTCCTAGCCTGGCTGCTCACCCCTAACATCTATCTCAGCATTTTATTCGGCAAGATCCTCTTCATTGTGTGTGATGTGCTGTCAGGACTGCTCATCTACAGAATCCTCCGCGTGAGAGGTCTGGACTCTGAGGTATGTTTTTATCAATCTGATCCATGTTGACCAGATATACTTTGTTATGTAGTGTATTAATAATTGCCGACTATATTTGCAAATACCTCATTCATTTTGTCCTGTAGAACAACAGAGTTTAGAAGCTTCTTGGGAATGCAGAGTGCAGTAAAGTTGTGTTTTTGGGGGGATTTATGTCCAGACTGCACGTCGTGTTTGTTCTCTGTGGCTCCTGAACCCACTTCCCTTGGGAGTATCCAGCCGAGGGAATGCTGAGTCAATCCTGGCAGCTCTGGTGCTGGGGACATTACTCTGTATGGAAGGTAAGGGTCTGGGTGTGCCAATATTGTGACATTTTAGCTCTGTAAAATAATGTCTGTATTGCTAATTTTGCAATGTAATGTAGATACACTGCTAATATTTCTGACCTTTTTCGTCTAGCCAGGCGTCTGATGTGGGCAGCCATTCTCTATGGTCTGTCAGTCCATATGAAGATCTACCCCATAACATATGCTCTGCCCATCGCTCTGACACTGCGTACGCTAGAGACCAGGTCTGAGGAGGACAGAAAGGGATGGAAGTGGAGGTGGAGGGAGCTCGTTGGGTTTATGGGAAGCTTCCTCAACCGAGAGCTGTTCCTCTTTGCAGGTGTGGCCGGAGGAGTCTTCTGTACGCTCACAGCACTCTTCTATTACATGTGAGGCGAATAAAGATATTACACACAAACTCATAGTAAAAAAGGTTTTCATTGCCTGTGATTTCTGCGTAGCAAGTATTAAATATTGCAGTTAGTGTTTAACCCTACCCAGCTAGTTTTGTGCAAGTGCAGACATGTCCTGGTTCTGCGGTTCAAGTGGAAAAAGTCCAGAGAACTTAGAATTACTCCGCTTCTAACACATGCTGTGGATATTCATTATTGATTTAATTAGCTAAAAAACAGATTTCCAAATGTTACTTTGAAAATGATTGGCTGTTATTTGGGAACAGTACTTGATATTTGAGATATATTTAAACTCTGCTCCCCTAAAGTCTTCCGATGTTAAAAAACATGGAGCCAGTTGCTTTAAATGTCTGCTTTAAATGTTTGATTTTGATTTGACTTAATATTAGCCTCTCCACATCATCCCTTACCTGATGAAATACGCTAACCTTTAATAACTTTGAATGGAAATGCTCAAATCATGTGACTCCTCTCCTGTATTGTCAGGTACGGTTGGGAGTTCCTTCATGAGACCTACTTGTACCATCTGACCAGAAGGGACATCAGACACAACTTCTCTCCATACTTCTATATGCTCTACCTCACCGCAGGTATTCACCCACCCAGCCATTTGTAGCCTCCTAGTGTGACGCCTCGCTGCAGACAGAACTACAGGACAAAGACCAGCATACATTTCTAGCTCGTGCAGAGGTACATTGCTTCTGCTCAGCAGCGATAAAGTGCCTGTTTATTAAATCAAGTTATAAAATTGGAAGTAAGTTTATGATTTATAATTATTTCCTTGTGTGTTAATAGCGAGTGTAAACTGACAGGAGGTGATGCAGCTTTTTAAGCCTGATCAAAATGCTTTTGTCTTTTATTGGTGCAGACAGCAGGTGGAGCCAGTGGCTTGGCCTGGCAGCATTCCTGCCGCAGCTCATCCTGCTGTTGGTGGCGTCATGGGCCTTTCACTCTGACCTGGCCTTCTGCTGTTTCCTGCACACCACCATCTTTGTCTCTTTCAACAAAGTCTGCACTTCACAGGTACAATAATCAGCATCAACAAACGGAGTCTAAGTAGTGATCAGATGATGCATTGTCTTGCATTATCAGCTACAGTTGTGTTCAAGAGAATATTAGGCCCATCTTTCAGCCCTCTGTTTTTTTCGCTTTCACCTGCCAATCATCCAAAATACTTTCAGGATTGAGTTAAGCTGTAAAAAGAAAGGGGATGCTTGATATGTCAAATAGGATCCAATTTAGAAGAGATACTGTATTTTTGTGTTTTGATATCACAGGGTCATAAGTGTTACCTCTTAGCGTTACTTGTGAAAAAGGGAGATTTTCATTTGAGTACCCTCCCCCAAATTCTGACATCTAATATTATTATGGTATTAGAACTGGCTCCCACCCATCAGAAGGGTTTTGTCCTCCAACGTCCCCTCCAGCCACACTCAATGTGAATATTAATGTAGTGTAAAATATCATGTGTATAATAATATTATCTAGCCTTAGCTCACACCCTTCACATAGCCTTTAACAATGTTCCTTGTTATCCTGTCATAGTACTTCCTGTGGTACCTGTGTCTTCTTCCTCTGGTCATCCCTCACCTGAGTCTGTCACTAAAACAGGGAGTGGGGCTGCTGCTCCTCTGGTTTGCTGGACAGGTAATTCAATTGATCACATTGATGCCTTCCAGTCACTGTTGAGTCTTTTGTTTGCCTGTAAAGATTCTTATATTCACAACATTAAAACAGAAGACTAACTGAACTTGTTTTGAAATGTTTTGGTATGAGGAATCTATTGTATTTTCTCCACTATCAGGGTATCTGGTTGGGCCCGGCCTACTTCCTGGAGTTTGAAGGCCACAACACCTTCCTGTTGATCTGGTTTGCTGGATTGCTCTTTTTGGTCATCAACTCCTCCATCTTGATTCAGATCATAGCCCATTACAAACCAGCACAAACTCCACAGAGACCGAAGGTTGAATGACATTTTTTAACTGAAGATGATGGACTATGAATGCATGTTAAAAAATAAAGTGTGTATTTTGTTAAATAAGTCTCGCTGGTACTTAATTACATTCTCACGTAGCCTAAATCATTTTTGCACAAAGCAGATTCATACAGTGCCATTTTCTGAGTGACAAAGCCACAGTTGGACCTTCAGTCATTCTGAGTTAAACCCATTGATTATATGCTTTCCACTGCAGGCCAAAACCCTTCAATCCTCAGTGACTCGTGTAGGGCAGAAAACTGCTGTTGCACTGCTTTCTCTGGGGTCTATGGTTCAAACTTTGAAGTCTGTTCCACCTGTGACCACGCCACACAGATGTTTTCCATGTGTCCATTTTCTGTCAAGGGCAAAACACCTGCTGTGGATCATAGATCTCACACAGTCCCCCTACAGTTTTAACAACCACGATGTTAAACAGCTCTAGACCAAACTATTTAACACACCCTTTAGGGTTTATGGTTGGCATTGTCAGCAACATATTGAAGATGGGAAGCACTTTCTCGTTCCAGAGAGAGAAATAGACAAATCGTGTATAGCTAATGTCTCATTTTCATGTTATGTTCATTTCCAAAACTTGAAGCGGGGATCAGGACGCACCATTCAGATTTTACATTACAAAGTCCAGGGAAATAATCTAAACTAAGTCGTCATGTTTATGACCTGACCAGTACGAATAGAGCCTGGCCTGCACATTAGTCCAATGAAGTGGGAATGTCTTCTTAGTTTGGAGAAAAATACTGTAAAGTATTATGCTTATTGCTCTGACAGATTAATCATATTATCTTGATGAATCACTGTGAAGAAATGTCAGTTGAATTCAGCACTCAGTGATACAAAGAGATGCTCTTTGGTGTGACTCGAGGTACCGGCACCAATGGCAAAATCTTGCTGTATTTATAATAGGAAAGATAATTCAACATTTTATCCAGGATGTTCAGTGTTAGTTTGTCAATATGATCATAGAGGAGTCCAATAAGTAAAATCTTTAAATAGCTTGTGTATTTGACTGTTTTTTGTTGCCCTTCACAGTTTGTCAAAAACGTAACAAATTTATGAAGAGAGTGTTGGAAATTGGGCAAAGGAATGCTTGTGGGTTAGGGTTAAGTTTGGATTAAAGTGTTTTCTGTTTTTATACTTTTGTAACTCATCACTCTGGTCCAATAATGAATACAAGGAGCATTCCTGAGAATGTCATTGGCATGTAGGTGGAGAGCTACTCTAATAAATATGTATTTGGCGACAGTGTGGAAGTAATGCATACTGAATACTTAAACTGGATTGTGATTACAGAGCAGGATATTATCTACCGTCCAGATCAAGTAAGTATTTTTCTGTGTAGATTTGAGCCATGGTTTCAAAGTGCATGCCATGAGATGTGATTTTAAAATACTTGACTCTTGACAGCTGTGACCAGTAGGTGGAAGCATTCTCCAGCAGAAGAGACAGTTTGAGCATCTATCCTCGTGTAACCCTCACAGATTAATCAGTCAACTGGAGCATGAACACAACTCCAATACAAACAGTGCTGGCAGTGGCTCCCTAATCTCACTGTACTCTCCCCCTAATCTCACATGGAAATTATTAGAGCATTCACTTTAAGTCCTGTAGGTTCTGAGCATGTTTGCTGGCACTTCTCCACGGGATTTGTTTGTGGGAGTGCATGATAATAATAATAATAACGTGTGGATGCATGTGTTTGCAAAGATCTTGAGATACACAGTAGTTAGAGTTGAATTAGTGGCTTTCCTGGGACATTTTTGTAAAGCACTTTGTGTATCTGTGTGAGTGAAAGAGCTTGCTTGCTTGTGTGTTGCGTATGTGCGTGCATGTGTGTATGACTCACGGTCAGCTGCGGCCTGCATATCTAGTTTATGAATCACCAGGTTGCACTCAGTAACCTTTCGACTGGCTAGTCGCCCCTGGGCACATATAAACCATTTGATTTTAAGACTGCATCCCACTGAATACCATCACAATTAGCAGTTAGCTATGAATGTTGTTTCCTATGAATTTTAAAGCAGTCATTCTCAACCAGGGCTACTTTTACCCCAGGAGGTATCTCATAGTTGACAGAGGTACTTGGAAAGACTGTGGAGTAGCTCTTTTTATGTGATAAAATTGAAATTGCAGTTCTTATAATACTTATTATCCACATTTTTTATCAATATAATAATATTCAATATCCACATATTGAAGTCAGCTGTAACACCTGAACATGTAGCGATTGAGAGTGCTTGAAAAGTTTTTAGCAAAATAGCAGAGAAGCCCAAACAGTTAGCTAAAAGTAATGGATAAATGATTCAAATAAATAGCTAAAAGTAATGAATAAACAGTTCAAATAGTTAGATAAATGTACTGTATAGTTGATAAAGTTAGCTAAAAGTAACGGATAAATGGTTGAAATAGTTCAAAGTTATGGATAAACAGTTGAACTAGTTAGCTAAAAGTAGGATAAAAAGTTGAAATAGTGTTGGAAAAAAAGTACAAAAAGTACTAGAGAAATGGTTGAAATAGCTTGTTCATAAAGTTATGAATAACTGCTGGAATAAATAGAGCTGGGTAAATGGTTGAAACATCCATCTTTCAAGTGGTGGTAGTGGTACGAATGAGACCAAACTGACCTAAAAATTGACAGTTCAGTTATATGAAAGAATTGTTGTAACAATCCACTTTTATATCATCAGTAGTTTTAAATAACATCCAATTTAAAACCATTTCAAACGAATATTTTGAACATGACGGGTGGTTTGAAGGGGTTCTTGGGTTCATCTGACAGGGCTGTGTGGATACATCAGACAAAAAAGGTTGGAAACCACTGTTTTAGAGGCATTGACACTAAAGAAAGTAAGCAATAAGGCAAGGTGGTGTTTATTGTCCATTAGTTAATTGTAGTCAGGAAACAAGAAGCGGCAAGATTGTGGGGGTTATGGGCGGGGGATTGCGTGACTGTCTTCCATATGCTTAGTAGGGTGTATGTATATGAGCATGATAATGTGCATGCATATTTGTATGTACATGCGTGTCTGTGGCATACCCTCAAGGATTCTCCTCATTGTCACCGGGGGATATGGGGAGAGGAGATGCGGAATTGTTGTGTCTATGTATGCATTGGTGCATCTGCTGATATGAGTGTGTGTATTAGTGTGTGTGTGAGAAAGACACAGAATGTGTGTGACCAATTAGGGCAAATGGTGTGCAGAGCAGCAAAGAGTGGGGTATGAACGGTCACGCAACCTTGCATGGTATAGGATTGTACACACATGCACACACACGCACACACACACTATCTCCCCCTCACAGATACAGCTGTCAACAAGCATCAAACACTTTGCTTACATTACAGTTGCCCTAAGCGGTCACTCCTCTCTCTTGATTGGATGTGCTCTTTTCATTGTTTTCACCCCTTTCCCAAGCTAACTTCTCTTTTCTCACCTCTAGGTTTTGTCTCTCTGTGTGTGTGTGTGTGTGTGTGTGTGTCTGTCTCTTTCTTTGTCATTCTCTCCCTTTCCCCTCCCTGTACAGAACAAGTGTCATACAGATGGCGTGATGGAAGGTTGCGTGCATGCTGTCGAATATTAAACATTTAAAGTCAGCCTCATCCCCCCACCCCCTCCTCATTGTCACATCATTAGTCATGAATCTACAGTGAGACAAAAGCAAAGTACTCTGTTGGGGAAAAGTGAGATAGAGATACTAGTACACTGTTTCGCATGAGTTAGTTGTTACTCAAGAGAGCTGTGTGTGTATGTAAGGGAGACACAATTGTAATTCATGTTATAGAGCTTGAACCCTGTAAGGCCACAGAAAAGCCCTACGCTTCTCCTTTGTTCGGACTCTATACAACAATACACTTAGTGGTGTGTACATTTCGTTATACCTTTTAATGATCAATGTCCACAGTTTGAGTGCAAGTTTATTCACGGATTATTACTACATGAATCAGAATGAGTAATGAACATCATTCAGCTTTTACTATTCCTCCTCTACTGTATTTTCCTACTCCTTGCCAACTGCCAAGTAATGAATCTCAGTAATGTTCTTACACCTAACCTGTCACAACCAGCCCTACAGCACTGTATGCAAACTTTGCATGCAGAGGGAAATCCTTAAAAACTCCCTGTTGAAATAAGTATTATGTCCCTGTTCAAGTGAAGGCCCAAAAAAACTGAATGCAGTGTTTCATCTCAAGACTGCAACTGGAGGAGGAAGTAGGATCTTAGTTAGTGCGTGTGTTAAGCCAAGAGGAAGAGAACAGAGTTCCTCTGTACAACTGTCTGGGTCTACATGGATGTACAAAACATCAATGCTGACACGCATATGGCCATTGTATAACTTGTTGCATTGTGAATCCGCAAAATACAGTTCACCAGAGGGATTAACAAGGTTTCCTGTGTGGGAAGTGTAGTCTACAATGGAGAAATACTATAGCTTTGAGGATACTAATCATCTTTGATCAACAATGATATGTTGATATACAATTCAACACACTTAGACCAACATAGACTTCCATTGTTAATAATGTGCACATGTGAGACTTATGTAGTTTTTGATGCAGGATAATGTGAACCTTCAGCTATTGTGTTAAATCCACAATTGTTGGAAATCTAGTAGAGGCTATTTTAGGCTTTTATTTACATGACATTACCATTTTCAGGTGTCTTTTTCCACAGGTTTTGTTTGTTGTATTGCTTACCTTTACATAGTGTTAAATAGGATAATAAGACAAGGAATCTGCGCATCCTTAGGGATTACAGATGAAAATGAGCTTTTAGCTATATCTAGTACAATATATGTATTGTGCATTGTCCCTGCTAAAATAAACAATCAAATAAATAAATAATCAATAAGACTAATTCTTAAAAATAAAAAAAGTGATACTGCCAAATAAATGTGATACCGTGAACCTGTACTATATATGAATGTTGGTCCTTGAACTTATATTTTGAATTACATAGTGGATATTATTTCTTTAATATTGTTAAAGATGTGAAGATCATAACAGGATTTCCTGTAATTTCGTAGTCTCTTCGCAAACAAGCATAAAATGTGGCTTGTACTTACTCGATATACAAGCATGCAAACACACACCCTTGCACACATGCACATACACACTCACAATCATCTCAATAAGTAAAATCCCCACACTAACTGATCCTTGTGTATCATGTAATTCCCTATAAGCTACACTCTGGCTGTGGTGAAACAAACACAAGCTTCTGGGAAGGATTAGAGAGAGGGATGATGATAGCTGTGGAGTCAGTGGGAGAGGCTTGTTCCTTCAAATCAGAGCAAACCAGTGAGGGATCCACTGCAGGTAACGGTCATGGCTGGAGTACAATTATACAAAATCTGAATTCTGTTTCTGTTTGACATTTGCTTGATCGCCAAAGTTTTTTCTCATCTCAGAACTCTTTGGCAGCAGGAAACTGGTGAAGTTAAAAGTGCTGAAGCAAGAGGTCAGAGGTCAGGCTCAACTAAGGATACATGGCTGTATTAAACAATAGATGAGGAAGCCAAACATGGTGGCCCAAGAGCGGCCCGGTAGACAAATGCTTGCCACATGACCGCAACGTCCCTGGTTCGATTCTAGCTGGGGACCTTTGTTGCATGTTTCCTGTCTGCCTCTCCACTACCAACTGTCCAAACATGGTGGCCCATTTACTCCAATGAATGCTGCTTTAGCAGAATGTGTGCGAAAAAAGTTTCTCTTACTTCCAATCATGCCTATAACACATGTCAATTTTGTTTCTTAGTTTTACAGTTTCTTTTGTATTAAAGCAATCTTTCCTGGTCCCAGGGTGTCATATAACTTGCGGTATTGAATGTAGCCACTATGCCAAATAGTGCTGCACAACAGAGCACTATTCCTGCAGTTATTTGTTAGTCACCCACTGTTCTCTATTCCTAAGCCTATATTTTGTGTCCTATTGTCTACAACCAAATGACCCTGGAAGTTTCTTTTGATCTAATTTACATATGATGAGCAAATTAGATGGCTTGCTGATGGCCAGCTAGAGTTAAGAAATGGAAAACATTTGCACTTCACCCTGAAGCCGTATGAACTGATCTATTCACAATTAAGGGCTTTATTCAGCCCACGAGAGGTCAAAGATCATTAGTAAATGAATCTGAATACACCTAATTTTTATTACTGTGTAGAAAAATGGCATGTGGCTTCAGAGACACTATAATCTATGATAAGGACGGGTGATCATTTACTGATCAAAGACCCAATTCTCTCTGTCACAATGCGACTTTTATATGACTAATTTTTGGATAAGGGTTAGAAAAATGCTACGTACTGTAATTCAAACTGTGATTTTGAAATGGCTCCACTGTTCAGAGGGAGGGACATTAAGGATAAAGAAGACAGTGAATGTTCAGGGACTATTCTAAACCTGATGTGCCAAGTGAAAGCAATTAACTACCTAGTAGGATAGAAGTCCAGTTCTACTGGGAATCTTGAAGACCAGGATTAAACCACAGCTTTTAGGTTACATCTCTTTCTCTTCTTGTCCCCTGCCTCTTTTCTTGCCCTCTACCTCTCCGTGGATGCCAACATTCCCCTGGCTCTAGCCCCTGTCCCAGACAGCGGTGAGAGACTGGTGTTAAGGTTCCCAGATCGTGTGAAGGAGCTGTCGTGCCAGCTTTACAGCACATTAATCATACAGGCAATGTGGCTAGAGATACTCTGTATCCTGTTCTGCTGAGTATTCATTATTAATAGAGACACAAATCTGAAGGATGAGACCACATTTGGTATACGTGAAAAATTCAAAAGCTACTAAAGAGACAAGGGCGTTAAGTGAACAATAGAATTTGGCCATTTTTCATTTTGGAAAACATTTATGAGAGCAGGAATCCCTTAGATTAGTAGAGTGAGCATGTTGTACATTATTTCACATTATTTGATTTGAGCTCTATGATATTCATGTGACATTATTAAAACTGACTCTGGTGCATCTAATGTATTTTTATGCTATGACAAAGTCCTTTGAACATTGTACTAAGCTTTTGAAGAGGACTGCAGCATCTGCTTTAGTCAGGTGGTTCCTGCTGTGTTTCTTTCACAAAGCCACACACTACGTGTTGCTGTTTACTTTCACTCATTTATTGCAACTTTTAAATGATTCCTAGAAATGTTTGTCATTTACAGCTGTGTAATATTCATATTCTAAGTAACTAATTGTCTGTAATATGCTGACAGTAATTTGTTGCCTTGTTCATTATGAGCCTAATGGCAAAAGAACAACACATCACCCAGATTTTCCATATAAAGAAAAGTCTTTTAATAGATAAGTCCCATTTGCAAAAACACGTAGAAACATTGGAAGACACTGCATATGTACACTGTGTTCGCTACCTCGCAGCTACCTTCTCCATGAGACAAGTATGACGGTCTTTTTTAACAATTATCAAAATGATAGCAAGAAAAAAAAAAGCCATATTTATTAACCTTAGTGAAACAGAAAAGCCTTCAAAACTGTAGTTTTTAAATTATGCACTTTTGCCTTACAATAAATACAAATCATCAAACATTTATTGAAATGAACACACACAAAGAGAAAAGGACAAATTCAAAACAGTGACACCATGTACAGTTGTGCGTGTTGACTCAAAAACTTGTCTGGCTAGGCTGAACTTCAACTGAACTACTCCCAGTAGTGCAACTTAGAAACTACCATGGTAGCTCCACAGAACTGAGACTCTGACATTGAATCAATTTGGTGCTTTTAATTCATTTGTGCAAAAATACTGATTGTGAAGGACAATGTCTGATGTTTTCAGATTGAAAATACAACATGAAAAGTGTATATTCATTTCAAAGGAAATGTGTGGTATCTGCAGTGAGATGGGCTGCATCGAGTTGAAATGCTGATCTTGCCATAAACACTAATCCACACTGTACAACATTAGCTTTGACATAAAATGACATAAATTAATATTATTTGTACGTTCAACAGGAGTTTCATGACTTAAAATTACGAAATTATTGTGCACATTGACTCAACATGGAACCTTTAACAATAGACTGCCTTCTTTTCCTTCAATTCAAACTAACACTTCTACTTTGTCCAAACAAACCTTCAACTAATAATTAACATAGTCATTTAACCGGTGCAGACCATCTTTCTTAGGTCCAAGTTCATCTTAGGTCCTGCAATTTAAAGGGCATTTCTAGTGTGATCTGAGTTGGGTTGTTTTCACTTTTCATGTAAATATAACGCTGTTAAAGGCTAACTGTGACCTACTTTTAAATCAGTTTTGCCATCAACATCCTAATGTTTTTAAATGTACGGCCTGAATTTCACTTTTCCATTTATCCCTTCCACAGGGAGGTCAGAACCAAGGAGCAGGGACAGAGCGGCACCTGCAGAACTTGTTAGGATTCAGAACCTTGCTCAAGGACGCTTCAGCAGGACACATGCTTGAACCAATGGTTTGTGGTTAAGGGTTTGTTTCCCTTACTGCGCCCCCTTATGTAATGTGTGTAATCAGGCTGTCTCTAGTTGTAGTGAATATACTTAAAGCTTTGGCCATACCAATAGTTTTTACATGTTTTGGTCCATTAACTACAAATTGCATATACTTTACATTACTGTCAAGTTTTCCAAAGGATTTTGCATTTGCAAGGAGGAACCATTTTGTAAAAAAAACTGTCCCTAATGATGTGTTCAAAGATGCTCTGAAAAGGCATTGCATTGTAAACTGTGCTCTTGGAAAATCAAATTCAGAACACCAACATTGAGTAAACAGGGATGTTGTGAAAAAGATAATGTGAATTTGGTTGTGTCATCATGCTTGGAAAACTGATTTTCCGCAGCTCAGTATAAGATGTCAGAGTCCTTGACTGCAGGAATGATGTTTGTTTTTAAAACAGACCCTGGTTGCAAACGTGTTATTTTGCGACAATTACGTAACTTTGACCAACATTTTTTTTACGGCAACTGATTACGTTTCAAGTCTCTCTAAAATGCACAGAAACCAGTGGTTTCCATTCAGACATCACTGGAGACAGTAATGAAAAAGGTAGGCGATTTATAGTTAAAGCATTAAAACATGCAAAACCACCATCAAGGCAGATTATCCTTTAAGTTGTTTTCACTGAGTCATAATCAGCCATCTCCCTTGATAAGCCCAGCAGTAGGTGTAAGTCATCTCCTGTGTACAAAGTTTTTTATTTTTTAAAGTCTCTTTTTACAGCAAAATCTTTGTTCCTGCCACAAAAGCCAGGCGTACACAACACATACAACAAAATTCAATGGTGTTTCTAGACATAATTTGTCTCATTGTCACTAAATCAAAAGTGCTTGGAACCAACTACAAAATGTATTCCTTAAAAACAAAATCATCTATCCATAAACTGGATTCAAAGTATTATTTTTGATTGTCACAACACTAACACTAGAACCTGAGCCCTGAGACCGGGGGGGGTGGAGACGACAGGTAATTATCTGCTGTTGTGTTTGCACCAATCACTCTTACGGCATATAAATGTAGGGATTGGACTTGTGGTGTCCTGTGCTCATCACGCATGGCATAACGTTCCTTGGACCAACCATCATGGACTGGTTCATGTCATGACCGCTCTCAGGCCACGGTGGGGAGTCCATGGGCTCCCGCTTGATCGCATGGATCAGGCCATGACCTTTGAACTCATAGGACCCATGCTTGTTGTAGTCCGGGTGCATGTAGGCCTTGTGAGGGTCCTGCGGATAGACGTGTGAGTCCATGAGGTTGACAGATTGGTTGCTGCATAGAGAGTCTGAGTGAGAGAGTCTCTGAGGACTAAACTGGGTGTTGTCATTGTTATTGCCCAAGGCTTTGTCACATTTTAACAGACGTCCGGTTGTGTTCCCGCTGTTGTTGACTGCATAGTTCTGATAGTTGCCGTTGTTGTACGGTGGGCTGATTCCTGCTTTCCCTCGCTGACAGGGTGAGTACTGCGGATCATAATAATCTGCCTCTGATTTGAGATGGAGGCTCTGGTCGTATACCCCGTTACCATAGCGACGATCGATGGCCTCTGGGTCACGGCAAGCCCAGGATCGCCCGTAGGCATCGCAACCGTTCTCAGAATCCGAGTCGTGCTCTACCTTGATGGGTGCCATCTCAGGCATCAGATGGCCGTCGTAGCATTCTCCGTAGCCGTTCTCGCTCTTCACCAGGTCCACGCAGTAGGCATCTGGGTCTGTGGGAATCTGGACGTTCCCATAGAGCTTAGAGACAAACACCTCGCCACCTCTGCCGCTGTGGCAGCTGGGGGAAAGGCGGTATGGCTTCCCGTACTGGCCAGCCTTGTTCAAACGGTTAGAAGGGATGTAACCGACACCCTGGCCCGTTCTGAGGGGACCTGAGTTTGGCCGCAGAGGCCAGCCGCCGCCCAGGCCTGGGCTGACTCCTTTATGGGGAGCCATGGAGGACTTGCAGTAGTTGAGGGGCTCCTCCTGGTTGTAGTAACCATCAGGGCGATACTTGAGGTTGTCTTTGGAGAGCGGGGTCCAGGGAGTGTGGTGAACTCGCTGGGTTGCACCAGGAGTGGGACAGGAGAGGAGGAGAGGGTCTGCAATGTCACCCATTCCTCCACTGAAGGAGTGCCTCCGGAGGTGTTCCCCTCGCTCACTGTAAGGGAGGGGTGAAAAGTGGGGTGGGGAGGAGAGAGGGATCAGAAAAAAGAGGATTGAGATCATTAGTCACAAAACAAGAAGACAGATCAATCAGTGCAGATTATACAAAGTTTCTGTAGTCCTTGAAGACATGCAAGAAGAGGTGGTCTCTTAAAATACCATTGGTCCACTCAGATATGCATATGGGAATGTCCACAAACTGAATGTTTTTTCTACTGATTGATGAATGACTCAAAGCACAAACATCTAGGTTTGGTTCACTTAAGTTCATGAGAGAATCATTCCAAAAGTGACTCATGTTTTCCAGGATTCATCTCATCTATAAATTGAGAACAGAGTCAACATCCAGGACCCAGATCAATGACGGCCAACACTCTGAGTTTATAGGCAGTACAATGCAGAATATCTTCATTTTCTCTTAAAACACTGCAGTCTCTAAAGGCAATTGTGTTTCAGCCTTTGGCTTTTTTGAGTATGTGACAATCTTTTTGAATTGTATTTTCTGATCTCCTGATTTGGGATGATTAATTCAGCTAATGTTGACCATTTTACATGCTTTGTGAAGATTATTTTAATAGAAGAAGAATGTTTCAAAAACTGCAAAACCATATTTTTCTGGAATGTGACTGAATCTATTGCTGAGACAATCAAGCTTAGTCCATATTATTTATTTACAAATGCATTTTCATCACTATATATTGCATATATATTCCTTATTATAAAAAAAGGCCACTTCAAACGTTTGGCTATATTGACAAATTTTACTTTAAAACATGTTTTATTTCCCTGTTTCACCACTTTGACTGTGTTTTGCTTTTCTCTGCTTTCTCAACTGTAAACACTTTAATGATAAGATGAGATACGATAAGAACAGCAGCTAAGGCTTTTGAGTAGTATTATTGGATTAAAGTAGTATTGGAGTAGAGATCTGGAAGTTAATATATTTAAAGTACTGTATGTTCTATGGTAATATCTATCCTCAGTAAAATCCCTTTTATGATGTAAAGAGCGTTTATGATCTGAAGTAATATGCGGCATACATGTATGTGGAGAAACTAAGCAATAATATCTCTTGGTGGATTTGATAGCACATGGGAGGTATTTTGTGTCTTTTCAACAACATTACATATGTAAATATACACATTTTCAAGTATTGCCCATTCCATTATATGAAAAGATGCACTTCATATTAGCTAACCTGCAGTACTTTTCTTTCAAATCAGGTGCCATGTATTCTGTACATGACAGTGTTTTCATACTGACAACACAACCCTATAAGCTTCACGGCCTCCTAATCCAACCAGCCAGCATGCTGTCCACTTATAAGTAATTGGTATTTTTCTAAAGAAACAAACATTATCCATGTGGCCCTAGATGATGCTGAGAAGGACTGAACACCAGAGGGGGTGGTAGGGCTCTGCTCCCTCACTATAGCTCAACTCTTGGCCTTTCAGCCTCCCAAAGATGTTAATGATGCATGAAGCACAGAGGGCCTTATCCAAGCTGAGACATGTATTTGCTCCTAATTGGCCACAGGTAAGGCGTCCAGCACTCGTTTGGTTTGGTGTCAAAGCCCGCTGGGTGAGGAAAGGGCTTATGTTTGTCTTGGTAACTGGGCCTCAGGGTAAATGCTTGTGTTCATAAAGCTTTTGCTGGGTAATAAGCTGGTATCTCTAGAAAACAAACAATGAATAAATAACACATGAGGAATGATGCCCATGTAGTTTTTCATCACTCTAACACTGTTTTGAATGTCTTTTTCTGTACCCTTGCCTCATGGATCTTAGTCAAGGCAGTCACTAAGTATGTTTTTACATGTAAACTGTACTATACCAAAGTAAACATGTTGATACTTATGAAATATGAGGGCATCTCTGGGCTGACCGGTGATAAAGTGCATCATTACTCTAAGCTTCAACAAAACTTAACTGATGATGTAACGGCTGTGGCCTTTCAAAGTTAAAAATTTGACCTTTACTTCTAGCTCCCCCATCAGGCTAATCAGTGTAATCTCTAGAGGCCATAACAAGGTGCCAAAATGCATCAAACCACAAGTCTGGACCAATAGTGTCTGAGACATCACGTTTGTGTTAAAAAGCATGACCTTTAATTACAGTATAGCACTCCTATTAAAACAATCAGGGGATTTAAACTAGGACACAGTGTGAACATACATCATCCCTCCAACTTTAGTTAAAAGTTGCAAGGGTGTTGCTCATGTATGAGGCTTCATTCCCTCTAGTCTTACCCATGCTCCAGTGCAGAGATAATCCCTCCTCCTCCTCCCTTGTTCTTTCCCCGCATCAACATGTTCTTCATTTTCATCTCAGTGATGGAGGGCAGTAGGAGGGGTACACCTATGCAGAATAGAGCCAGCTGGGGAGGCAGCAGAGCCCCGGAGGCTGACTTCTTTTTCTGACCGTGGAGGAACTTCAGCCGACCCTGGAACTGCACAGTCTGGGAGAGAAGAGAGTAAGATTTACTGGTTTGAACATATCCAACAGTCTATATGTCCAATGCTCTTTAAAAGATCTTACAGGTTATTTTTCTGTGCATGTAGGTTAATATAGAACAGAATTAGCAGCAATGGTTTTTCATGTGCCTATGAAAGTTAATATCTACTTGTCTTCTTTTACATTTTTTATTTTTGTATTTAAACTGGTCTTCAATTTGATTCCAGGAAATATTAGAAAGTGTCAACCGTTACCTTTTGAAGCATACTTTAGAGTATAAACACTGTGTCTTTATGTAATGTTTAAGAAAAAGAACCATACATACACTGGTGACTACATTGCACACATTACACAGTATTCAAACAAGACTAAGAGTCTACAGCCATGCTAGCAGCCCTTTGAGGTTGTACTTATGCAAAGTGGTGCTTTGAGCTAAATGCTAACATCACCATGCTAACATGCTCACAGTTACAATGCTAACATGTTTAGTAGGTAATGTATGTGTTTAGCAGGTAATTGGAGGTAGTTTACCAGGTTTACCATCTTAGTTTAGCCTGTTAGCATGCTAACCGTTGCTAATTAGCACTAAACACACAGTACAGTTGAGATTGATAGGAATTTTGTTAGTGGCTTGAGATATGAAGCCACGCCGCCACTGTGGCTAGCAGGTTTGCTCAAAAAAGCTACTATAATTTTAACCTTTTAACAGGGAAGGAAGATTCTCTGGCCTTTATATTTACTAGCAGAATGATTACTGTGCACTACATTACAATTTTTGTGTCTTTACTGCAATTATGTTGACTGATGAGGAAAGCATCTCACCAATATTTGCTCACAACTTGGCTACAAGTGCTTCCAGTATTATGTCAGAAAATTGCCATCTAGAATTTCTGTTGTGCAGCCAACGTTAGTGCAACCAGAGTAGACTTGGTGACAGTGAACTCTATTGACCCTGATGAAATGGTCCAAACCCATATTCTTGTTGCTCTGTCATCAGGGCCTCTAGGCTTTTCCACTGCTGTTCTCCAAACCACTCTAGTCACAGCCATGAGGGATGAACCGGGCTCCTATTCTGCTGCTGTGTCCAGGCACCCAATTACCACATAATGCCTTGCAATACAACTATAAATAACTGTACATAACACTACAATTAAAATGAAGTTCTGTTGTACCAAAGGGGTCATAATACTTTTTATAGGCCAGAAAGTGGGCTACATTTACTCCATGCTTAATTTTATTCCTATATTCTGCACTTTTCTGTTTTGTGTAAACTTCAATGCATTGAAAACTGAAGTTACTGTTCAGTTTAGCTGGCAGTTTGGTTCAGACCACTTACCAAAAATCCAGAGGTGCTGTCCAAAAGGCATCGGACTCTGGCAATGAAACATCTGTTGAGGAAGCAGGAGAGCTCAGGAGGAATTCCCCCAGCCTCTGGAGAATGGAACAGGCTGCTCACTACGAAGTCCTCACCTGAGATGTAATAGAGAAGGATGGAGGAGAAGAAAAATAATTGAGTTTGAACTGCAATTTGTGTGGCAAACCTACAATGTGCTTCACAGTTAGGAGAAAGGGAGACGGACGTACTGTATGTAGCTTTTATGAAATTAGATCATTAAATTCATGTTTAAAGAAGTGATCTGACAGAATATGTTCAGATTTTGCTGGTCTGATTTCAGTGGGCAGAAATGTAGGTGCATCTCCTTTAGTTTGCACATTTATCTTCTGGTTACCTTTGAGGCAGATCCACATTTACTGTGGATCTGCCTCAAAGGTAACCAGAAGAACTTCAAAATCGAATCGTGATTAAAATGTTTAACAAAGAAAATCAATGATCACCACCATATCCACATGAACTTTTAACCAAGCAATTTTCCCAAGGAAATTGGTTCCTCCATTCCCAGTAAGCTACCCACCACTCCCTGCAGCTAGCTGGGAATCCTGATGTGCAGACGTCCCCTGGTGCTGCGGAGGACACATGGCCCAGTGGAGCTGGCGTCTGAACTCCTGACGGTCGTCTATGTGGATGTAGTCAAACACATTCTGGTGCATCACGTCAGTCTGTGGGGAAAATTGAGTGAATTTTGGTAAGTTTGTCCAGGAAATGTGTTGAATAAAATATTTAGATTAAAAGATTATATAGTCATGACATGTCAGAGACATTTCTAGTTTTAAACCTGCTTTTTTTATCATGTCATCTCCTGAAAGTCTTAAGAAACATGAGATTGCGTGTTCGCAGCACCGTCCGCAGACTGACTTTGGACTGCTGTGTTTTGCTGCCATCAGTGCAGCTGGTAGCTGCAGTTTGGAGGGGGGATTCCTGTCGTTGATGCTCTGATACACTCAGTCTGCCTCAGGATTCCCAGGGAGCGTGCTAACTTCTCCCACCACACACACAAGGACCATACTGTACACACAAAGTCAATGGAAGTCACAGAAACATACATGCACACTTGTATAGATAGATGTCTGCACATGCACACACACACACACACACACACACAAGAGCATTTACCCAGCACAGTAACAGTCTAGGGGTAGCTGTAGGGCCAGTGAGGGCAGCTGTGTTTGTCAAACATCGCGTGACACCGGCTCCTGAACAGCAGTCCAGCCCAGCTTGCCCTTCCCATCCACACACACACACACATACATAGAGTGAGTCGGGTTCCAGCCCACTCTCGTCATGCCTCTCTCTCTTTTCCAGCACTAGCTTTGCTTTCTGTCATTCCATGACAGATTCCTCACTAAAATGTTCAACCTTCTTCTCTTCCCTCCCTCCCTCCTCCCTGCACTCTCTCCATAATTTCCACACTGGTGGCACGCGAGGGTTTTTGATCGCCTGCCTCTGAAAACACAATCTGTTCCCACCGTCTTCGGCGGGCGCTTCGTCCTGTGGTTTGGTTCCCTACCGGCAGTCAGGCAGACAGACGGATCGAGTGACTATTGTTTATGTTTCTCGTAAAAAACACAGAGAGGAAAAGAAGAGGGGGAAAAAAAAGGAGAATAAGTGATATTTTTGCTGACCTTCAAAGGCTAACTGCCCCAGTAACAAATGGGATCAAAGGCCAGTGGAGGTTTTCTGCTCTTCTCCAGGGCTTTCTTGTGGTGCTACTTAGTCAAGCGTTCTCTTTTCTTTTTTTTCTGTGGTATATTAAGGATAAGTGTCCTTCTGACTACAATTGTGGGCTCAAAATTATGTGACATGTTGTCAAGGCCTTCGAGGCAAACTATGTGGCTTAAAAACAACAAATAGCTCCTTTGCGAGAAGTGAACATGTGGGAAAGGCTAAGAGCATGTTTTGATGACAATCTCTCAAATATAACATGATGATCTGTGAATACTTAAAGAAAGATTTTAATTTGTTTATGTACTGCACGGACAGACTGTTTACTGTCAACAACACATTCATTCTTAGGTTTCTCATATACAGTAGAACGGTATTCAAAGTTATCTGTATTTTAGTTCTTGACAAGGTATTGACAAGATTGACTAGTACAGAGAGCAATATTATTTAAATTTGAAGTTGTTCTTGTGTATAGCTAAACAGTGATGTTCTGCCTCTGGTGATAATAGATCACATAATCACACAAAATGCTTTGGCTGCTTTGCATGCTTTGCCTGTCAATACCCCATCTCTTCATCTTGAGCATGTCAAGTGTGTTTTTGCATTTGTCGGATTAAAAATATCGATATGCAATGATTGGCGTTCTGAATAGGTCACGTCTTACACACTGCCACTGCCATGCAGTCCAGTTGCATTGGCATGAGTCGGTCGATTGGAATTTTGTCAAATGCATTTTTTTGCTTTCCATCCAACATTAAGTCAGACAGCATGAAATATCACAAACTGTTCTAAAAATGTCAACATTTTGCAACATTTTTGTAAGTTCACTTGTTCCTCATTTGCATGCAAACATAAACCATATCTGGTCTTTTTTTAGCCACACTAGCTGCGTGGCTCTAGGGACGGCGATGTCGGTCTGTGACCACTTTGGTCCAGGCTGAAATATCTACACAACTATCGGATGGATTGCCATGAAATTTTGTATGGACATTCATGGTCTTGTTTATATGAAGTATATTGAAAGGAGTTCTTTTTCTTTGTTTACATCCAACATTAGCTCAGACAGCATGAAATGTGGCAAACATAAGCTGTCTCAGGGAAACTTATTTGCTCTTAATGCTAAATGTGTCAACATGTTCACTCATTTGTTCCTCATTTGAATGAAATATATGGAAATACAAGACATCCCACATTAAAAGCTGTTGACTGACCTGCTAACACACACACATGCATACACACATTTTATGCACCTTAAAGTTTTAATTTCCTTTGTCTGTCTCTACTGGCTCCCATGCCACCCTGCACACACACATCTACGCACACACACATACACACCCACACACACCCATGTGCACACACACTGAGGCAGGATCTTTCAGACTGCTTTGGTTTTCATGTCGATTTCATGGCGCTGGGTTGCTGCCCCCGTCTGCTTGTAAGCCAAGTGGGAGCGCTGTAGCAGAAGAATTTCTACCCCAAAGTGTCAGTGTGCTGTGTGTGTGTGTGTGTGTGTAAGCAGACATGAGGGCAAAGGAGGGATTTTAACAGTGAAAAGCACTTTATTCATGGTTTTGAAGGAGGGGGGTGATTTCAGCATCACAGGACAGGCGAGTCTGTGTTGATATCATCCATAAGTAATGACTGGCTGGGTATAGCCGCCGGAGAGGAAGAAAGCTAAACCGTTGGCTTATCAGTGCCCACACACACGCAGACATGCACATGCACCCCCACAGAGTGTATGTCAGGGTGAAACGGAGGTCTTCACCTTCCTGTGGCCTCGTAGCTGTGACTTAGTGGGTTCATTCTGCCCTCTAGATAGAGTTATCAGGCAGCAGGGAGGCAGACTGACAGAGAGACTTTTACTCGGGCTTATTAGCCATTAAGATGAAAAGGAAAGAAAGTAGAAAGGGATAGATGGAAGAGAACAGAAAGGATTGGCTGAGGGTGAAAAGGGTGAAAAGTGAACTTGTTGAATAATGGCAGAGATCTCTGACACTTGTTGAGAGAAAACCTTGAGTTTGGGCTGTGTGAGAGGCTAGCAGGGTGGATTTATTAGCTTACCTGTGAAAGAGGGCTATCAATAGAAACACATTTATTTTATAATTGATCCAAGCTATTAAAGGAATAGTTCAACATTTTGGGATATAGGCTTATTCACTTTCTTGCCAAGAGTTAATATGAAGCTAGCAGCTGCCTGGTTAGCTTAGTTTAGCATGAAGAAACAGGGGGGGGGGGCATCTCCAAAGGTAAGAAATCCACCTACTAGTCCCTCTAAAGCTCACTAATTAATTAGAATTTGCCATTTTATGGTTATAGTTATGTGCGAGACAGACTGGCCGGGACCAGTAACTTCCTGGAGTCCAACCAGCGGAGACCAAGATATAATAGGCGGATAATAGGTAGGCAGATTTTCCTACTGAGCCAGGCTAGCTGTTTCTTCTAGTCTCTCTGCGAGTGCTATCAATCTTCTTAGCTAACTCTCAGCAAAACAGCGAATAAGTGTATTTCCCAAAATGTTGAACTACTTCTTTAACATTATTCCTTTGAGGTGCTTAGCAACAAAGGAGAAGGAAAACAGTAGGGAAGGAAAGAAACCTAAAACGGAATATGCATAAGACATCAAGAAATTGAAGAACATTAACATTGTTTTTGCATTTTGTTTTTTTCATATTGGCTGTTCAGGTGCCTAAATTCCTGAAATGGTTTTATGGAATCAGGTTACCATAGCCTCAGGCAGGAGGCCGTTGGACGACTGACAATTTGTCAAAAACATGATAAGTTGGGCTAGTAATGTGACCAGCTGAGAAGAGGGAGGAAATAACAACGCCCCTCCTTTTTCAGAGAAATGTTAGTTGCACATTGTGGCTTGAAAGATGACACTACCAACTAGTCTGTCTTTTGATATGTTCATCATAGAGTATTATACCTTCATTATACAGCATGTTACTTATAGTATCTTATATCTAAAATATAACTGAGACGTTCAACTCACCTGATGAAATCCTAGATAGTCCACAATAGTTGAGGAGGCATAAAAGACCATCCCATCACTGCTCACCACCAAGGCAAAGCCTGTCAGAGACTACACACACACACACACACACACACACACACACACACACACACACACACACACACACACACACACACACACACACACACACAGACAGAAATAAGCTGTGACTCAGGGCATTTCATGCAGCAAATAAACTCAAGTGCAACAAATACATCATTGACACAACACAAGCAACTGCATTTAATCGGTGCTATCTTTGCAAAGCTAACTTTAGATGGCATGATTGCACCCAGCAGAAACACAGTGCAACAGAGTCAAATGGTTTCATTTGCGCCCCAACTGTGGTTACAGTCATCACTGTACAATTATTTTTTTTTAAGCTTGAGACAAAACGCAGCCAGAATTTGACTCTAGCCAGACTTTTTATAGCACAATGTTCAATTTATATCATTCTTTCCATAATTCTCAGAACAGCAAATAACAGTAAAAATGGAACAAAAGATAATACAACACTGGAGAAGGAATGAAAGACAGATGGTTAGGGAACTGAGTCGGCCAAATAAAACTTGCTGATTTGTAACGCAAAATATTGCTTTTGAAAGACTTTTTAGAATATTTTCTGGTGGAGTTTAGATTTGTGGTATTTTTAAAGTAGTTAACTTGAGGATGACATACACGGCTATTTGCATGCCTTTAAACGTATGTATTTCATAAGTCAGAAACTTTGATAATTAAGTCTGTTTGACTGGTAACATGCTTTGATTTGTGATACCAAACACACTGATTAAAAGCAGAGACACTCCACACACAAACAATCTCGTTCCCACTTACCCTCTTCATGCACTGCCGTGCACGCAAGGGGGAATAATGTGTTTGGCCAGCACAGCTTACAGAGACAAGTGTTGATTAAAAAGAAAATTTAAATAAATATGTAGCTGGCTTCAGTCAAATGAGGAGGGATGGACAGATGGAGATGGAAGCAAGAGTGTGAGAGAAAAAAGAAAACACAGGAAAGAGACGTAGAAGAGGGAAAGAGGTCTTCCAGTGTGTATGTGTATGTGTGTGTGTGTGTGTGTGTGTGTGCGCACAGCTGTGATAGCGTGACAACGGCAAGGCTACTTGACTTGCGTGACTGCTGCTGCCAGAGTCTGTCACCTCTATTTTAACTCGAGACTATGCAGGTCTTCCCTGGTGTGTGTGTGTGTGTGTGTGTGTGTTTTATGTGGTACATATCCATACGGCCTCTAAATTCACACTCATACTCACTTTTCCTCCATGTCTCCCTCTTTCACTTTCTCCTAACAGTGATCTGATTGCCTCAGCGAGCAGTGTAATGGTCTGTCACTGCACATGCTCCACCTTAACCACATAATGCACTCTGATACCTGTACCTGAATGGAGCAATTTGTCCTAAAACCCAGATGTATTTGAGTCATGTAGTGACAAAGCAACACTGTGGCAGAAACATATCTAGACTCTGACGTGACAAATTATGTGAACAGACACAGACACACAGCTTTCTCCAGCAGGCACTCAAAAATAAATGATGCTACCAAGTTAGTGACAAAATAACACACATACACTTTTCCTGATTTTGAACCAGACTCAGCACACACTAAGCCAGATTTGGACATCAAAGATGTGCGTGTGCCTGTCGCAACAAAAGACATATAGCACCTTTTGGACTGCTCTGAAACTTTTGAAATGAAGATTGGGTAATGTGGGATCAATATAGCTTAGTATAGTTTCCAATATACTTAATATATTGGTCACATGGGGCTGTACAAACATCTGGTAACAGCATGTCGGGGCCAGATCTAATATATTTATGAAAACAGTGAATTTTGTCCAAATCCAACACATCAGTGTTGAAAATATGAAAATATCAGTTTTTTAGATCAAGAATTTGACTATCTGGGATCTTTACTGTTTTGAAACCATGTGTCTAGGGAGAGATAAGGTGTTTACGCGGTGCAGCTTTTTGCCGTGTAATGAAGTCCAAAGCTGTGATTGCTTGTTCAATTAAGGCATCTTAACTAATTAAGTCATATACAGAACAGTGTACTAAAATGTACCTCCAGTTACAGAGCTCGTCTTCAACAAGCAGTTGAAATGTAAAGCTTTCTTGCATATAAAGTTCTCATAAATGACTCGGATTCGGAGAACGTGACCAAACAATGGACATGAAAACAGCCTGAGTACATTTGAATGTAATGTTGCCTTGAGGAGGTCCTACAAGGCCATAAAAAGGGCTCAGATGAGTTCATTTAGGTTTCTGTTTTTTTTGCCAGTTCACCTTTTTCCATTCCTCTTCCAATTCATTGATATGCCACATTAAATTTTAGCAACCCATTTTCTTTTAAAAGGACTTTGACATTTTTATTCTTCTGGAACTAATAGGCCTTGGACTTGTGACCTGAAAGAGTGTGTGCAGGCAAAAACAGTGTACTTTGTAGGTTGATTGCTGTAATTGGCTTTCCAAAATGGACTGCTTGGCAAATACATTATAGATTAATACAGTACGTTTACTTTTCACATGTCCAAAACCATTATGGGAACACCCATCATTTATGTTGGAACAGGACAGCCCATTTACAATTTATTTTACAAATACAGAGCTGGAAAGAAAAACTAGCAAAATGCCTATACAACTATTATGATTATTATTCTATTTTCTTTATAAAAACTAACAAACTAACTAAAAGAGAGACCTTTATATATCTACTATAAAGTAAGAAAAAAAAGTAAAAGAAAGAAAGAAAGAAAGAAATACTGTACTGATATTAGCTGCACTGTGCTGCATGCTGTGTTTTGTATGTTTTCTCCATTCACATTTCCCTCAGTTCCTTGCATACTAAAGCCTTTAGGTAATGGAAACAGGCACCTGCTGCTGGCCCGCTCTGCTACATATCTGCAACTACAACGCCCCCGGCTCCCATAACCGCCCCTGGGAGACTAAAAGCTTTGACTTACAAATCTTAAGAGGTGCTTTGCACGCAGAGCCCAAAATAAAATATTGGTTCACTGGATTTGGAAGCAAGGGAGGGGATGGGAGGGGAAGAGATGGGAGGTGGTGGTGGGGCAGCCTTGTCCCATTGTTTCGACAGGGTTTCTTTGGTTTCCCCCCTGTCTAACTGTCAGAGTGAGATGAAAGCAGTGATGATGAGGTCATGACAAACACGGAGACCTTCTGCCACTGGGAACGCACCCACATCCTACACACACATACTAAGGTTAGAATAATATGGGATTCTGATATATTGAGAGATATTTGGAGACATGTTGGATATCAGCCAATGAGTGGAGCCAGAGTCACACATAAGAAACGTAAAGAATCAGAAGTTTCTTTTCATTTTCATTTTAGTTTTTAGCCACGCTCTGTCAGTTGGGCAGTTCACCGCTTCTGTGAGAAATATCTCAACAATGACTGGATGAACTGCCATGAAATTTGGCCCAGATATTTATGGTCCCAAGAGGATGAATCCTACTGACTTTGGTGATCCCCAGACTTTTCCTCTAGTGCAACCACAATGTTGACATTTTTGGTTCGGAGTGAAATCCAAACCAAAATGGATTGCTGTGAAATTTGGTACAGATATCCATGTCCTCCTCCTCCTTTTTTTTATAACCAAATACCATGGATGTATAAAGAGAACTGGATACAGCGTTGGAGGCGGGGCCCCGTTCATTCCTATGAAAGCTGCTCAGTGGCGCATGAAACCAAAAAAGTTTGACTTCCCAGGTATAAAATTACCCGGATCTCCCACATAGCTTCCGCATTCTTGGCCCATAGAGCAAGCGCACTAGCTTTTCTTTTAGCCCCGCCTCCAAACCGCTCCGTCTCAGGCTCACTCACATGAATGACAGTGACTTTATAACTCTGGATTCGGCAATTTATGCATTTTACAACTTTTAGGACATAATGATTTAAATAAGGGCTGTTTAAGTGTTCATACTGGGTAGTTGTTGTACCTCAAAAAAAATTATCCGCTGATTTACAGACGTCTCTTTCACAATGTAAGTCTATGGGAAAAAGTCTCTTGGGGCCAGTGTGCATCACAGACCCGGAAGTTGTAATTACACGGTTTGGCCACTATGTCAAATTGGCTTCAAAGCCTGGCGCTCTTCCTGGGGGCTTGCCAAATACCTGCAAAATTAATCACTAATTTAAGTCTTTTTTTTTTTTAATTCCTAGCAATTCTACTCAGGTTTTTTATGCAAAAATTGAAAACGTGCATAAAAACAGGTGGATGGAAACGTCTTTGTCTTTGTCATTGAGACCATGTTAGCATGTGGACGATAGCACTGCTGTGCCTAAGTACAGCCTCTCAGAGGCATGGCTGTGGACTCTTAGTCTTGTTAATTAGATGTTGTATGTTTTATAGAACATATATTGTATATATGGTATATAAAAAATACAATATTGTAAATACAATATATACAATAAAATATACAACATGTTGTATATTTATATACATATACTGTATATTTTGGAGTATCAACCTCCAAAAATCCATTGTACACACACACATGCGTGCTCGCACACACACACACACACACACACACACACACATATCTGTCCCTTCCCTCTCTTGGGATCCCATCACCATAACAACTAATGCACAATTTGCTGTGAGGCCCCAGTGCAGGTTGAGTCACACAACGGGAGGCAGCACATCACTACGGTCAATCTAGCCTTTTGTTTACCTTTTGAGACAACCTAACATGTTAACAGAAGCATCAGTGGATCAGCTCGGCCATGTGTGTGCACGCTCACAGTTGTTGGGCAATGATCAGTGTCATCATTTGTTGTTTGACAGACAGCCATTAGGATATTGAGTGTGTCGCAATGATCTGATGCTCTAACAATTCCCATGTAGTGCCGCTGTCCAGTATATGTCTGATTATGACATCCTGTCTGCTCTGATGCCTTCAACAGAAACATTTGCCTTTCTAGGAATTTACTGTAACAACATATCTTCATTTCAGTTATATTCAAAATATGCATTGTAGGCATTTGTCTATCATTAGAGGTCTATAGGTCAACTGACAAAA
This sequence comes from Macquaria ambigua, assembly GCA_008360985.2. NCBI lineage: Eukaryota > Metazoa > Chordata > Actinopteri > Centrarchiformes > Percichthyidae > Macquaria > Macquaria ambigua. Next base: position 512,308 of record VMKM01000103.1, on the reverse strand, counting down.
AAACAAATCTTCTATTAGCTCTGATTACTGTTGACAGGTTTGGTGTGTTTTTCTCACTCTCTTCTGCTCACTTTCACACACAACCACATGCATTTAGACAGAGATGCACTCACACACACACACACACATACACTTGACTGGCTGCTCAAGCATCCAGCGTGTGTGAGTCCCCACCTCCTTCATCAGCTCTGACACTCCCGTCTCACCCTTATGTCACGCAACACCACAGCTCTGCAAAGGAGGTCAGGGCAAAGGGCGAAGGGCACACACGCATAGACACACACACAAAAAACTGCTCCCTCCCCCCTTCCCAAATCACACTCACTCGCTCAGACACTAATGGTCTCCTGACTAGCGTGTATGCAAGCTAGTGAGCATTTCGTCGATGGTACAACCAAAAAGGCAACAATATGATAATAGCATAGTAAAAACTGGCGTTATTAATACAGCTCTAGGGCAGTATTTGCATACACACAATACTTTCTTTCCCCTTTCTTACACAAACAGGGGTTGCACACACAGAAATGTTCCACAAGATACACATACAAACTACAGCCATGCGGTTTCTTACTTCCAGGAGGAGGCTGCTTTCATTGACTGTGGTGCCCAGTGGAAGGGTCTCTTTCCTGGGTTCAGGGTTAGAGGATGCTGTGCTGATGCTGTGTTTCCTGGAGGTCTTCTCTTGGTTCCCTATAAAAAAAAAAAAGAAAAAGAAAAGGGTAAATTGGCTGGAACATAAGGGGCTTATTTACATAAACAGTAAACTAATAGCAACCTGTGCATTTATCCGTCTGTGGTTACAAGTGCAGGTGAAAATGAAAAGAGCAGCCACAAACAAAAGGAGAAAATCATACGGCGGCCTTAATTCTTATTAACCTTATACAAGCACGGATTTACTGTATGCTGCGTTCAAGGTCAGGAAAGTAGAATCAAGCACACCTCACGCAGGTCAAATTCTTGACTTTAATATACTGTACTGCTGCACACTCACACAGGAAATGTTGAGAATGATAACAACAAGGACTCTATTTCCAAAATGTGCTTACCAACTCTCCCACAACCTCTGTGATATGGCAGTGAGAGAGTTGGACCAGCACTCAGACATGTGGCGGACACATTAACTGTATCAGCCTCCTTTTGCACTGCGCTAATGCCAGGTATTAGTCTGTGTGGTGGGCCTGTCTTACAAGACAAAACAGTGGAGGATTTCAGGGCTTTACAGGATTCTTCTCACACGATACAGCCACATGCACATGCAAAGCTCACTCGTACACACATTTGGAACGTCTGGTGGATTGTTGAGTGGCGTTAACTGGTCGACCAAAAACATGAAGACGGGAATGTGTAGATGTTCATGCAGCACAAGCTTGTGCACACTGCAAAAAATATATTATTAAATCTAACAACACAATTTAAGTATTATTTATCTTATAAATCTGACAAAATATGCTGATCAAGGGAGAAAATGAATTCATTTCTGGTGAAAATGATATCATTTAAGAGGTTCCCTGAATCAAGTGTAACATTTGTTGAAGTTTTCAATTGATTTAAACAAGATTTGAAAAGTGAATAGGAGATTACTTGTTGAAATTGACTTATTTGCACTACAGCCATGGTCTGCAATGTTCTTCGTCATTCATAACATTCTGTAAAGACGAGTTTCATCCTTGCTGAAGCGTCTTTGAGAAAGCTTTCCAGTTCCAGCGCTGCTGTTCTCTAGCTGTGCCTGACCTCTGACCTCTTTGTGGAGGGGAGACAACACAAAAGAAAATTTCGCCCATGGATCTCAAAGTAGGGTCCTCTGAAGAACACTTCATTTTGCTATATTTCAATCCAACAAAAATGATTCCCCTTGGACAATATCAATTCTTAGTTTTCACTCTCACCACTGTAATCTCTTCAAACACTGTACTGCAATGTCAGTCCCTTCATCACTCTCCTGCTCTTTTGTGCCATCTGATATTTAATAAAGTAGAAATACCTACCAAAGTAATAAAAATATCACCAGTAAGTCACACTCCATCAACCACTATACATGTATTATGTTCTTTCTGCCTTAGAGTAAAGCCTACCCTACCATGCCAGAGTGTGTATACATGCAATTAGCCTATACGAATGTGGCGTGCAGAACTGTCACATGTACATTGGTGACGTGTGTGTTGCGTGTTGGAGGCATGTTTGCGTGTTTCTCTTATGGGTGTGCTGTCAGGGGGCATGTGGCTCACTCCAAGAGATCAGCCCTACGCTCCGTCACTCATTGTAGCAGGCCCAGATTAGTCACGCAACACACACACGCACACACACACCACAGCCTCATTATGAAAAACTATCTAAGTATGTATGTATGTATCTTCAGATGCTTCGTATAGTCCCCACCCCCACCGAATAACCCCATTACGGCTTCCATTCCTCCCCCTTTAACCTTCTACCATCTCCTGTCCTCTGTCCATCCCTCCCCCCCACCAACCCTTCTTCTACCCTCCTCCTCCTCATCTCTCCACCCTTTCTTTGTTCAACTAGGCATCGCAGGCGATCGACAACCGATTTCGTGATGTTGGAAGAGTTTCCCTTGACTTAATTCCACTCTGAAGCATGCAAAGTTAATGCGCCCGCTTTTTTTTTTTTTATCCATACATTTTGTCTGGGTACATTTTTTTCGCATTTAATCATTCATTCCCCACTTGCAACAGCAGGTTTATTCAAACTTTGAGTTAATGTGTGCCTCTGCTGCTGAAAATCGGGTTGATGACTGCACTGACAGGCAGCTTCGTAAACTCATAAATGCCAGTAATAATGTTAAGTATTTTGTCATCACCTCCGCTAGGTGCAAACGCATACAAACAAACAGACTCAGACAGCCACACACACACACAAAACCATTCTCTTCAATCACCGCAAAATCATCCAACCAGTGGAAACTAGTGCAGAGGGAAATGAATCTAATAAGCCTCGTTATTTTCCTCCTTCAACGCCTCATGTATTTTTGTTTTCTCTCTTACGGCAGCTTTTGGAGAGGATGCAGCGTCAGGAAAGACAAACACACGGGATGATTAATTATCGGCACCGGCACTTCCTCTGCCAACAATACAGGCTTTTATTCATCATCGCTCGTGTCTTCGGGTTTGCTTTTCTTTGCCTCTATTTTCTCCCTCTCTGGTCTAAAAGGGAAAACAGAGTAGGTAATGGTGAGGCGTTTATGTGCTCTGTGTGAGGACAGGGTGTTAAGTAAAAAGTGACAAGTAGTGGGATGTAGATGCTGCCAAAGGGTGAGGCTGAAAGTGTCAAGCTCCTTTGGTCAACCAGGTCTGTCTTTCCACTTGCACTGAGTAAACAAAATATTGGGACCACCCGCCAAATGTTAAGCTACAGCATGCAGTAGAAGTCACAATTGTCTCAGGACTTCAGACAATTGTGAAGTCCTCTGGCTCAGAGGACACCTCGGATGAGCGACTATGGAGCCTATAATGATATCAGATGAGTCTGCTTTGTTGAAATGAAAAGATAATCTGATATTACGAAAGGGAATATGATGGGAAGACATAGGAGAAGTGAGAAAAGATCTGTAGTCGGTTGTAAAATGTGATAAGATTTATGAGTGATTGCTTTAGACTGCTGTGTGCCAAAATAATTATTCCTAGTGCTGCTGTTAGGGTGAAAAAGCAGCTAAATGTGTCCCTCTTCTACAAAACTTTCACTGCTGCTTGTTGTCAGAGACTAGGAATGAGCACTTGAGAAAGTGTGAGTATATACAGTATGTGTGAGTGCAGGACCAGTCCCTATCAATCAGATATTCATATCTGCAACCTCTAGGGGGTGAGATGAGTTTGGCCATGTAACATACGGGTGTGTACAGCGCAGTCTGGGTGTGTTTGTCTGCTTTCAGCACCCTCTCCTCTAAAGCCACTTCCTCCCACACTACCAATAACTGCTGAAAAAGAAGAAGAAATATGAAGAGAAAACAGAAGAGAAAGACGAAACCTCTCCTTCGACAGCGGTGAAAAAGGGGGAGGGATGTCTCTGTGGGCCCATAGTGTCAGTGACATGCTTTTATTCTGGGGATAATGGAGATAAAACACAAAGGAATGTCTCACAAAATGCTAAAAAATGCAGAGATGAATATTTCAGTACAGTCCTGTACATTAGAGCATTAGATTCAAAGATGGCATGGCATGACATTATGTTGAAGAGTGTTGCATGACTCAAAGCGTTTTATAAATCGTGAGTAGCATGCATTTTGAACTGAATATTCCGGGTCCATTCTTTAGCTCATGCTCCTATCCAGAGCAATATGCAGTGAGGAGCAGGTAAGTGTTCATACATGGCTGCTCATAGACACAACACCAGCTGCTGCACGGTTTTAACCTGGGACTCACCAGCCTGCATGCATGTTACTCCAAATCGAGTCAAACAGGTGGTTATTGCTGCCATTTCTATAGTGTTTCTCGACATTTCATTACTTTATACTCTGCCAGTTGAAAGTAATTTGTGGCTGAAATTAATCTGAATTCTATTTGAGGATATAAACAAGTAATTTCAATAAGTAATAAGCAGTGGTGAAAGAAACAACATTTATTTGACAGTTATAGTTATTATTTTACATAATAACTAGAGTTTACATACAAAAAGTAAAAAAAAAAATGGTGTAGATTAAACCACCCAACAACATATAAAGTTGTTAAAATTAGCTCCACCTTGACTTAGAGGGTTAATCTTTTTCAAAAGTCTTTCAAAAGTCCGAACACATTCATGTTATCTGTGTCCACGCTCTCCGTCGCCCTGATTTCAGCAGCATGGGTGCCATCTTTTGGCAGCTGATCCTCTGCTGTGTGTTTGGCTTGTAAAGAAGAGCTCTGGACCTGAACATGTGAACACTGTGCAGCACAGCAGTCCCTCCCCTCTCACAAGGCTTGCGTGAGTAGAGAAAACGGTGCGTGTGTGCATGTGTGTGTGTTGAGGTTGGGTTGGCTTACAGCCACTTCCTTTGCCTATTCCCGCCCCCTTCCCTCAGCACTCTTCTTCTCTGTCTCTCTGCTTGTGTGTGTGTGTGTGTGTGTGTGTGTGTGTGTGTGTCTCTCTCTCTCCGCAGGCACAGGAAATCCACAGCAGAGAGAGCAACACCAACACAGAGAGAGAAAGAGAGAGAGGGAGAGAGAGAGAGAGGGAAGCTGGCTGATCAAGGGCTGGTTGTCACGCGAGCGAGCCGTCTGTCAATCTCCCCCCCCCTCCTCCTGACAGGGTGCTGGCAGCCGGCCAAGGCCTTGCGTGCAAGCCGGCGAGCCACATTAGCCCATAAAGAATTTCATAATAGCAACAGCTGTTAAATATTGATGACTGCTGGCAAGCGCTCAATGGTGCTCCGCAAAAAGGTTAAGCCTGCACTGTAATGGAAGCTAATACTTCATTATGCCACAGATCAAATGTCCGGATCTCGCCCTGTCCAAATCCAACCCTTACCATTTCAACTTTTTTTTCTTGTTTTTGTAATGTGGCAAAGAGAAGAAAAAAAGATTCAGTGAAAGAAAGTTTTTGGCATTTTCATAACTTTCTGAAGACAAACAAGAGCTTTTTCCACTCATTTCATTCTGTTCTAATTGATAGATATACACAGTATGCATTAAACTACAGCGATTCCATCTTCAATCATCCTTGATGCCAATATTAACGTTGGATTGAGGTCTATAATCTTTCCGATATTGCTTTGGATGAGAATGTTTTGTGTCCACTGTGACATATAAGATTACATTTGAAGGGATAGGCTGCCAGGATTTAGAGCAATTCCCTTTGTCTGCTAACAAAACAACATCTACAAAAAGTACTTTTCTTGGAGGCAGGGACAGGAATCACAAATATTCATCTTTCAGAGGAGATTATAATGTGAGTGAGTGATTTTTTTTTGTGGGGAGTGTGCATGTGGAGCTGCTGGAGGAAGTCTATCTCTGAGGAAGGAAAAAAAAAAATCGATTCCTGAATAGAACATAAACAAAGGCCTTGGTCGTGCGCCTAGATACTGAAGTGAAGGGGAAGTGATATTATGACAAAGCAAATGGGATCACACATATTGGAGGTCGGGATGTAAACTCAATTGTTTCCACTTCTCTGTTTTGGTTGGCAAGGAGACGCACTAGTCACCATGTTGTACAGGAGTAATATGTCTTGACACATGAGCCCTTGGGCAAAACAGACTTGTATGGCAACTGCTCTACAGCGCGTATACTGCTACTGTATGTGGCTTCACTACACAGTGCATCATAAAACTGGCGGCATGCACTCTCCACATACACACACACACACTGGAGGACTATTATAGCATTCATATTATGAAAGTCATCTAATTGCTTCTATAAATAGAGAAACATGACTGATTGTGGTGCACATGTTTTATGTGAGCATGATGTTTGTCTGCTGAGAAGATTGTTTTTTTCGGATGAACCCATTGAAAGAGTGACACACACACATGCAGAGCCAGCTAAAAGGCTGTCTAAACACTCCTAAATTTGGCTTGTCAAGGCTTGGGAAAAAACCACAACATAAGGCCAACGTGGTGCAATATTTATACAGACAATTAGAGAAACTAACAGAATGCAAATGGATGGAGGCCCAGGGAGAATGCTTCAGCGTGAAATGATGTGCTCTCCGCTTACACACACACACACACACACACAGGCTGCATTCAGGCATGCGTTGCGTGAGATGAGCCAGTTATGCAGGCAAGCTATTAATTTGACTGTACCCAAATGAATGCAACAGTGTATTTTCTAATTGAAGACAACAAGACGCTCCACTTTTCCTGCCGTTGCCGGGGACCCGACATGTTCCACCAAACAAACGCCGGCCCTGGCCCTCAGTCTGCTCAGCTGGGGGTCAACTCAGGATACAAACTCCCTCATGAGTCACATATATCCAGCAATAACCCTGCCTGGAGGTTGAATGACAACACACGTGTAACACACTGAAGTTTGCACATACGGCTCACAGTTGCAGAAACAAACACCCATAATGGAAGTATAGTTTTGCGGGAAACTCCATTGTTAGGCCTATTCTCCACTCTCTTCAGCGTGTCTCCTTTGCTTCTATATTTATCTCAAACTTCCTCTGATAGGCTCATTCAAATAGTGACATAATTCATTTACTTTTGGGGGACCTCAGTGTCCAGACATACTTTATCCTTTGTGGGAAAACTATGGACATGCTGAGGGTACACTACACAAAAAGCACAACACATTTCCTTTTAGATTGTTGGTGTATAATAAGTGGTTTTTTTTCAGCCAACTGTAAAATGAATAGTAAGAACTGATACATTTCTAATGCAAACATTTTATAAAATAATGGACTCATTGTGCCATGTGTGCAGAGGAGGATCTGAGATACACTGCATTACTGTAAGAGACATCAGCTCCTGCATGCATGTATGTGTTTGCGTGGTTACTCTATAAATAGCTTTTCCTTGGATTCCTGTTTTGATGAGGATGGCTGTGGCTTGTTGCTCTCTCTCAAGGAGCTGGTGGTTAATAAAAGTTGCATTCAGGAACCCCACCTGGCCACAATAAAGCACAAGCCTTCTATTTCGGTACTCGCACAATCTCCATTTTCACAAGCAGTTGGAGATTCAAGAGCTCGAAATTAACGTACAGCGTGTCCTCTTAAACTGTAAAGTTCATGTGCACATTTGCTGCTGTAAAGCCCTTCTCACTGATTTTGAGTTTATTTAGAGATACATTTGAAATGAAAACCTTTCGTGCTTTATAAACAAACAAGAAGCTCAGAAACAGATGTACCATGAGAGGTGAATTTAATGTTTAAATGAATTAAATATGATTGGAATTGCAAGGGGGAAAAGAGAGGGATGAAGAGTGAAAGACTGACAGGGGATAAATCATCTTTTGGTTCCTCGTAAGTTGAGTTATTTAGGGCCAGGCCTGGGTCCAAAAAGTCTAAAGTAAATTCACTTCATCAAAATCTAGACTTGAACAAATATACTGCAGAGCACAGGACTGTCGGCTCACAATATATAGAATAAACAACTATAAAGTGTTTATTATATAGCTCTCATTTCACTTATCCTGCACTATTTACAACTGTGATTTTTCATTTCAAAACGCACCAGTGCCTTTGACTCTCCTGCTTATTCATAGTGAAAAAGGAAATACTTAAACAACTCAGGGAATAATTATTAGTTTTCTACCCCTGTGTTTTAGTCTCGCTGCATTCCTGCATGAGAAGGGAGGAGGGCAAAAGAAAGACGGAGAGTAGACCCGAGGTTACGGTCTGCAGCGCCACATGCACCTCCACTTAAGCAAAATGCTGGTTCCTTGTGTTGCGTGCCTAGTGACTAGTGTCACTCACATTATTCATAATAACAGGGAGAAAAAAGTACAACAAGCCTTAGATTATCCCTGTCGTATTCTCCTCCCTGTTGGCCAGTCAAAAGCAATTATCGCCTGTTTTGTGGTCACTGTAAACAGAGCATTCAACAGGTTTTCTGGAAAAGAACCACACCTTTTCATGAAGAGTTGATTTAATCAGTGATCCTGATCCTGTTAGCATTTTTTCTGTCTATACAGCCTCTCCATAACAAGAAGGTAATCTGTTAAAAAAGATTATAGTGCCGTTTCGGCCCATTGAGGCAAATAATAATGGGCAGATGGTCCCTCAGGCTGAATCCATATGGGAGGGAAACTACACTAATGCTGTTGTAGCACGCAATGCTAAACAAATGCTAACCACTGAGACGGGGTACTTTACGACTTCAACAAGTTGTGTTCATCTGCTGAGCTTTTACTCAAGAAGGCATTGTTTTAGTGTAGGAGAAATGAGTACAAAGAGGCTGACAAAACATCAACTTTTCATGAGCTCAGAAAACACACTTGTTTTTAGCTTTGTGACAATGCATTTTAGCTAATCCAGGGTCTTAATGGTTTATTTAGTATTTAGTATAATCTTTCAGTTTTTCTGAAAAAATCTAAACCACCACATTTGGAACAGGAACAATAAAAAAATGTATTAACATATGTGTATACAGTATGTCCCTCTCAGAATCCACACCAAAACACTACACGCACGTACAAACACACAGAGAGGCTCACCAATGTGTAATTAAATGGGTGTGAGGTGGTTAATGTGTCCAGGGTTGAGGGGGATCAAGTGATGCTGATCATGCTTTATGCATGAAAGCCATTTACTTGTCAGTCAGCAGACACTATCAGAGGTGTTATGTATCCAATGTGTGACCAGGACCAATCTGTGAAGCAGGTAATCTAGAGCAACAGGATAATGCAGTATTTAAGGTCTCTTTCCTTCTCTCTCTCAACATGCAGCCACAGTTCAATTTACTGTTGTTATCCCATCACAGCCCTTCATAGTGCTAAAAGCATCTTTTTTTATTACATTATTTATTAAGTCCATCCAATTTTATCTCATATTTCAAAATTCTGGTAATACAATTAACTGCATTACTGAAAAGAGTTGTTTCAATCAATGTTATATTTTATATATTTAAAGAAAACACGATTTCAGTACTGAGCATGAAACTTTTAAAGACAGACCCTGGTTGTAGTACAAGGCCTAACAGTTTCAGCCTGATTTGATTTTACTTAGCATCACCTGTCAGCTTCACTTCATCAAGAGTGAGTCGCCTTCTGCGTTTCTCACCAACAATATCACACAACAATTTGGCCTCTGACAGAGCTAATGCATTAAGCGACACGCTAACCCAACAGTAATCTGATTATCGTTCTCCTAACACCTCGTCCCTGCAGGGTATTAGGTCGGGGCAGCAGGCATACACTGGATACTCACAGAAACAGCCCCAAGGCAGCTCAGCTGCTTTGACATCAAAACCTCAAATATGATGGCTGTACCAACATTAAGAATTTAGAAAATAGGCAAAAAAGGTTGTGAAAGTGAGGACAAAAAAATGAGGCAGATCATTTCACCAGTGTGAGGAGAATCATGGTACTCAACAGTGTGCTGTTAGATTCTAAATTATGCAAAATGTTTTTACATGGATGTGTTTCCAGTATGCCCAATTAATGGCAAGCTTTTTTATATACTTTTCCACCCTGGCAACAACAAAAATTCTAAATGAAACACTGAATACATATATCTTCACTAATACATAAGAGACACAGCAATGGTCTAATTTAAAAGTATTGAACACTGAAACAAGTATTAGCTACTGGCAGCTTAAAGCTAACAACAATAGGATCAGCTTTCCAAAAACACTGGCATTTGCTCTAGATGTGAGCTCTGGGAGGACAGGTGACAATAAGTGAGGTGAGCACAGCGAGGTATCCTTTGTCAGGTCTGGACATAACGTGACTGTCCACTTCACATTCTCCCATCTTAGGCCCTTGCATGTCATCATAACACTCTAATCCAAGCCTGTTTATACCAACAGTGTTTGCTCCGATCACTTCATTTAGCTCTGGGAGGGAGGACATATACCCCCTGTGCTAACGCCCAGCAGGCGATATGTGTGTGTGTGTGTGTGTGTGTGTGTGTGTGTGTGTGTGTGTGTGTGTGTGTGTGTTGTGTGTGTGTGTGTGTGTGTGAGTGAAGGATATAAGGGGGCGGAGGGCTTGATGGGGAGTGATGGTGGGATCACGCAAGCTTGCTAAAAGAGGCAAAGTCAGGAGAGAGTCACGCATGGTAGGGCTTTGCTGTAGATGCCACTCTGTCGCCACTCTACTTCCTGGCATCTGGTGTTAGCGTGATGCTACGAGTGTATATATGTATGTGTGTGTGTGTTATGTTTAATTCCCAACCAACTGAGGAGATTTTCACAGTGTAAACAAACACCGACTTGTCTGCCCTCTCCAAACAGACTGTCGCTCTGAATAGGAAGACTATTTTTCTCACTGTACGTGCAAAGCTCCCAACTGTGTTCCTTCTAGGGGGAATATTGAATACACTGCATGGAGGGAAGTTTAGATAGTGATGATTTGATGCTATATAAATAAAATTGAATTGAATTGAAGTGTGCGGTACCAAATCCTAACCTACCTGTGTAGGTGAGGATTTGGAAATTTACTAGACAAGGTGGATTGAAGAAAAAATGCTATTAATTGCATTATGGGAAATGTAGGATCCAGTGTTTTGAAACTTGACTCATATTAGGGACTAAAAGTCAGGATATCTCAGACTCTGCTGCACCAATTTGGACCATTTTTCTTTAATTTAGTCTCTTGTGAGTGACCCGACATTATGGAAATGCAATACCAAATCATTGTACCCTTTTCAATCCAAAGTAGGGAGTTATTTGATACTATGATGCCTCAAATTTCCATTAAAAATCAGCTGCACAAGACATTAGTGTTTTGGCCAATTTTAAGCAAACAAAACAAAGAAGTCACGGTCAAACCAGACTCTCTGCCATCACATAGTTATTTTGTGTACCAACACCCTGAACAAGCTTGGCAGGTTTACAGACGTTATTAAAAGAAACTATTCCTTCGGCCTTTGAGCTGATAGGTCTACAGGTCATTTTCCTACTAGATTACTTAACACAATGTATGCGGAGGTGAAAGGCGGAAGATGTGTGAAAACTGGGGTAAGGTCAGTTATGCAAGAGAGAGAGCTAATGCTAAAGCTAGGCTAAGGCTAGGTCTAGGGCTAAGGTTAGGGGTATGGGAAGGATTTTAGTCAAAGGAAGTCTAAGTAAGGTAGAACAAAAAGGTTTTTGTGCCAGCATGTGTGTGTGGTTTTGTAAGTCTATACTTGTGTCAATGAGTAGGTCAGTCAACTTTTTGCTCTTTGTATGTGAGTATGTGTATGAGACAGTAATTGTTTGTGTGCATATGTGTATTTCACCCTGGTGATCATTTGTGACCATGTGGTTAAATCTCCTTGTACCCTAAAATGAAACTCGGCTTCTCACGGAAGCAAAGTCGGAAGCTGTGGTCAGTGAGTGCGTGTGCTTGTGTGTGTGTGTATTTGGATCAGGGAAAAAGAGGGATTGTTTTGGACAGATAGGCAGAGTACAGCAGGGCACAGTAGGGTCAGCAGACAGAATTGACTCCGTCCACTGACCCAAAAGCTTCTGCGTCCCTGAATCACACACAGACACAAACACTGAACTGTATGTTTCACTGCCTTCAACTTATACAACTTTCAGTCTAAAATTCATTTTGAACTGGAACATGGAAACGGGTACCAATATTTTGTCCAAATATATACATTATATTTGATTTTGGAATTTTTCATTAAGAATAAAGTGGTTCTTTCAGAAATCAATTCTTTTTAGGCGTTTGAAACAGCATTTAACCCTTTATAGGAAAATAAAACTCTCCAGAGAAACAGAGGATGATCATATACATGTTCCTACTTATTTTAATGTCTGATTGCTGCAGGACTGAGCTATAGATCTGTTCGGATGCTAAATTATGCCTTTATGTTCTCATACTTTGTAGAAATCCGCAGATGGTAAAGAGCAACGCTGCAATGCTGAGGCAAGGGGATAAATGTGGAAAAAGTTTCAGAGCAAATAGTGCAGGCTAATTTAATTTATGTAAATAGTAGGCAACATGCTGTCATTATATCATTTGATTTGTTGAGATTTATGTTACTTATAAAGACAGATGCTTACAAAAGTCCTGGATGAAATGCGAGATGAGATCATGTGCATCTGATATTTGTTTTCGAGCTGGAGATAGAAATGTAATCAAACAGAAAATGCATGCATGTAGCTGTCAAAGAATTAAAGAACAACAATGGTTAGGGCATAGAGTCCTGACATGACTTCTGGAAAGTATGTACTTCAAAAATGTTAATTTTAACAATGAAGGGAATTCCAAAGGTCAAAGGCTTTCAAGGGGAAACTCTTATACAGTAAATGCTAAAAGCTGAACATCAGGACCTAATGCATGGCACGCTTCTCAAACTACCCTTGCAATTATCGCCTCCACACTAATGAACCTCACATTACACTGCGTGTCAGTAAACCACCGTTTGGGCTCAGCAGCATATAAATTTCCACTTCGGCTCTTTGGTGTCGCACTGCAGCTGAGACCTGTGGGCAACACAGCTGGACCAGGCCCTGTATCTGTAACTCCTGTATCTGTTCTGGCTATGTCCATGCTGTCACTTAATTTGAAGGGTTACTGCGTGTCTAAGAACTTCTCTTCAACCTCCTGGGCTGATAAAGTCTTCATAACCTAAGTACCCTGAGACGAAACTAAAATCAAGGCTTTTGTTGGAAATATAAGGTATAAGGTTTATTTAACAGTGCTACTTCTACTTCACTACTTGCTCTCATCTACTCATGCACATATTTTTCTGATCCTGTGTCCATCCAGAAAGGAGAAGCAGCTCTACAACTTGTGCACCTAATAAAGTGGCATCTACTTCAAACTTCTACTTCTCCATTTTCTCTTATCTCTTCTATTCTCCGATGTTGCAACGGCCCTATTTCCTCACAATAATCATCAATGTTGCATCTAACCAAATCTAACTGCGGTGCTGTGTGAGACGTAAGATGGCAAGTCTTGATGAGACAAAATGCTTTTGGAAACTTGTGGTTTCAAACCCAGACTCACAAACTGGAGAAGCTGCTTTGTCAACTTCAGTATCAGGGCTTGGTTTAACCGAATATTTAACTCACGTTGCATCTTCATAAATCACATCTTATAACTCCATTCTTGCTCACAGAAATCTTTAAATAACTGAAAGACTTTAAATTATTTTTTCAATGATGACTTAATATTTTTTTCTTTCATAAACACAGCATGTGATTTCCAGGCAGAAAAACCACAACTGAGACACCTCAAACCAAACATGTCTGAGGTAGGAGTGAAGAACATGTGTTTCCAAAGCAGTTTATCTGGAGCTGCACTGCACTGCACCGTATGTCACTATGCGGGCCAGTCCTCCAGTATTTTCTGCTTGCAGCTGAAGTTTGATTTATGAGCAGGACCACAGAAATTCCTTTGCAATAGCTTCAGGATGTCTCCGGAATGAGAGCAATATCTCTGATTTGGGAAAGTATTAGCAGCTCAAAACACTGCAGTTTCACTGTGACCAGCTCACGCGAGGCAATGCATGCCTCTTTTCCTCTCGATTGCATCAGGACATTGTAAATTGTGGCTTGTTTTGTGTTCTTTTACTCATCGGTTCTGTTGTGAAATCTGATGGCATGACTCTCCAGCTGAATAAACAAGTATATATCAGCCAAATACCGACCAGTATTTGGCTGATATGTTGATTTACTGATACTGACACAATTTGAATTGATTCTTATATGGCATAAAGTAAGTGTGATTTTTATGGGTTTCAATTGAAATCCATACAAATCCTGTGAAAGTCCTGTGATCTCAATGCTGTTTCTTAGGCCTTTTTACCATGACAAAAAAAATGTTTTACATCCTGTCAAACAGAGGGCTCTAACAGTTCTAGTATTTTGGTCACCCATCACCTTGCTTTTCATATATCATTTAATCCAGTGATTCCCGCAGTACTTCTGCAGTCGCCAGTACTTGCAAAGACTGCAGAGTTGCTCAACTAATTTGACAAAATAGAGATTAAGATTTGATTTAAAAATATATATATATATATAACCACATATTAAATCAGCTGTGACACTTGAGCACTATGCTGTGATTGAAAGCGTGTGAAAACTAGCAAGTGTAGAGAAGTCTAAACAGTTGGCTTAAAGTAAAGGATAAATGATTGAAAAAGCAAAAAGTAGTTGATAAATGGTTGAAATAGCTAAAAGTAATCGATAGTGAAATCGATAGCTAATAGTAATGAATAAACAATCGAAATGCATAATTTAATGTAATGGATAAATGATCAGAATGTCCAGTCTGTATTGTACCACTCCAAGAAGTACAAATGCAAAGTTGCAACTTTCACGCTCCACACTGCACACATCCAAAATGACTAAACATTGAAAATTGTTCAATTGTATGAAAATATTATGTTATAGTATATTATTAATGGTGTTAAATACCATCCAGTTTAAAATCAATTCAAATGAACACATTAGGAACATGACGGGTGGTGTCGATGAAGGGGTACTTTAGATCAGCTGTGGGGGCACATCAGACAAATCATTTTTTGAACCACTGTTTTAGTCAACTGATAAGTAGATTGAGCAGCTGGTTCTGGAAAAGTGGGATACGTGTGTTAAACTCTTTATTGCCCCTCTCACTGAGAAACACAGGAAAATGAGCACAGAAGAGACAGAGAGAGAAAAGAGTTACAGCACTGTCACAGTTTAAATAAAATGTCACACATCATTCCAGAGTTTGAGCCACTTACAGTTAAGAATGCACACACACACACCCAAACACGCACATAAACACAATGCAAGCATGGGCACATTTACACAGTCATTTAGGGATGTGGTGTCTTGCTCAAGGACACTTCAACAGGACACACAGCTGCTGCAGGGTTTGGACCATCCATTTAAGAGCCACTCTCCCGTTACACACTCTCTATGCACACACACAAAATAAACACTTCAAATACCCACATCCTCCTCACCCAACAACAGTACTGCAACTGTTTCTCATGTGACAGAAGGGGGGTGAGCTGCTGAGCTGAGGGAGTGGCGGGGAATAGCGTGCGAAGACCTAATACAATGTTTCAACCCCAGATGGGTCACATCAGTAGCCCGCAATCAACAAATTTGGCCCTGCCAAGTTTACACGCTTTACATGTCAAAAGGGACGGCACGGGGAAAAGAGAGAAACCTGTTTCTTCTTTCTCCCCCCCATGCTTCTTTTTATCGCCTGCCACAGCTTATAATTATTAATTACTGTGACTGGTTTTTCCATTGTGGAAGAGAAGAGAAGAGAAGAGAAGAGAAGAGAAGAGAAAAAAAGGATGTTAAGGACAAAAAATCAGAGTGGAACCCAGTAGGATGAATGCAGAAAATAAAAGAGAGCTGGTTCCTGACATTAGGGCATTTCATGGAAAATCAGTAGGAATAAGTTAAATGCAATAGATGCTAGGGGTCAAGGGACACCCTCAAGCTTTGTTTACCCTCCCAATCCACATTTTAGTACAGCAGGAAGTGCTCAAAAAAAGCTCTGCGGTCAGTTGATCCATTTCCTCACTGACACCACTGATTATTACCAGCACCGCAAAGCCATTTAGGACTGGCAAAACACCTTTGTCTCTGTCCAAAGTGGTTAGGATGAGCCAAGAGGACACCTGGTGTGTAACTTTAGACGGAGGGCTTCCTAATGTGTTCACAGTAGGGCTGTTTAAATAAGGCCGATGGTATCACTGTCTCTGGAGAAATAAAGGTCGAGATAACAAAAGTTACAGCATCCTGTGCCAAATTATCAGTGACAAATCACACACATGCATGCTCGCGTTTGCACAAACACACACAGGACTGTGACATACCAGTGCATAAGAGATCCCTGTCTCTCACATACATACATACGCACAGACAGAACTCCACCATTCTCTTCCCATAACAGTGTGTGGTCTTGTCATTCAGGCTTTGTTTCCACTGTGGCCTCTCATCTTTAAATAGCCTGCTGTAATCGGTCCATTCAAGCACAGACACATCTCATTTCAGACCAAATTTTATAGTGCACTGTGCAGAGCAGACTGGAAGGTCTGAGCCCAGATCTGCATCAGGGTTGCGCACATGATGATGATGGAGGCTTAACATTGGTGGAAAAGGAGCTCACTCCTGGAAAGTACTTTATATATTTTAGTGTGGAAGTGGATTTAAATGGCACACTGTTTCCTAAAAGATCAACTGCAATTTACTGAATGATCACAAAATGATAGTGTCAGAATGATAAAGGAAAACTGGCGGCTTTCTGCTTTTTCTGTATGGAACAATACTTTTAATTGCTACTGCTAATTAATTGCTAATTACTCTGGGATAACGATTTGACAAACTGTTTGGGTGAGGGCTAATAATCATCATGAACTTGTTTATGGAAAAACACTTGAATTTGAACTCACGGGTGTCCCAATATGGTGTTGCAATTCAAGCATCAATTCCCATGCTGCTGACTAAAACTCTAGACTAACAAAGAAGAGGTGGGAGGAAAAAAAGAAGGGAGTCCTTTTTGCACGATAAAAAAACAAAAAGGCAGAAAGAGAGGAAAAGATAAAGACAAGCCAGGGTGGGAACCGTCATAAAATGAACAGAGAATGAGATTCAAAGTCTTTTTCCCACCGGACAATAAAACATGAAAAAGTATGTGTTAGAAGGAAGGAGAAATCCGTTGTGGCTCCACTGTACTGTGAAGGAGAGTCAGAGAAAGCTCCAGATGTGTCTCAAACATGCTTCAAGTTTCATTGTGATACTTAGTGGGTCTTAGTGAAGCGGACCCGGGGTTTGTATTAAACCCAATCCAGCCTGGCTCGTGTTCACGCAGAGCCAGATGGTAAGCACATGAGAGTTAGATAGCAACAGTTTTGACCTTAATTATACAGTTATCTTTTCTACATTGTACACACGACCCACCAAATTACTTAGTAGTTTTGATTTATTGTATAGCTACCAACGAGATGATGAACACTGTTCCACTGCACCACCAACACTGTCTAGAGTGATCTATCTGAAATGCTTTGGGGCAATCCTCATCATTACTGCATATTTAAAAGTAATTACATGGATTTTGTGCTCTCCGTGTGAGCTTTATTTTGCACTTAACTGCACTTGTTTTTGGGTTGCCTGTAAAAAAAAAAAAAATCTAAAGCAGGTGTTAAGTGTATTTATTTGCTATGTGATTGTGCTGTTTATGTACCTGTGTATTTGAGGAAATAAAACTGTTCCAGCAAATGCAAAGGATATTGTAACACCTCCCTCAGTTCAACACTTCCCCCCGATGTGAAAGCCAACGCCTGACATCACCTCTCCTTTCCTGTCTCCCTCTCCTCCTCCTCCTCCTCTTCCCCCTTGCTCGACGGTCACAGCTTCTCCCTGTCTAAACATTTAGTCTCATTATGCCACAATGGAGAAATTCACCTCCGATCACCAGTGGTGAATCACTGAGGCAGGGGAGAGGTCAAGACAGCAAGGGGAGTGGGGTAAAGAAGGAAAGTGATTAGACCTTGTTTTGTGCTATTTCTTTGGGAAGATGTTAACTAATCACTGCTGAATTTAAAAAAATTATATATGTATATATAATTTTAATCAATTTCTCTCCATCCCTTAGACCTCTGGTGAAAGTATACTTT
Source organism: Macquaria ambigua (assembly GCA_008360985.2). Classification (NCBI taxonomy): domain Eukaryota; kingdom Metazoa; phylum Chordata; class Actinopteri; order Centrarchiformes; family Percichthyidae; genus Macquaria; species Macquaria ambigua. The sequence continues at coordinate 494,158 of VMKM01000103.1, read as the reverse complement.
GCATAAAGACTGAAACTACAGTTGTTGGGATTTAAATGAAAGACAGAGACATGACAAAATGGCCTAGTACCAGCTAAGACTTAATTTACTGCTGCTCTGCAAGCTAATTTATTTAGATTTATATGTAGCTAATTTCTTCTCTGATATGTAAACACTTGCTTAAAAGAGCTTGACAGCTGGATGGAAATACTGCTGTAGTTAAGGTGCCATAGTTGCCTTTCTTTATCTCAAATTCATATTTTCTTGACTCCAAGCCAAACAAGCTGGTTGATACGCTGCCAGTTGGAACATAAACTGTTATGCTTCTGGCTTCTTTCATTGTAGTACTTTTTTTTTTTGTGTAAAAGTGTAAAATTTTAATCTGGCACATAATCAAAGAGCATCATTAGCTTCTGTGTTTTTATGAGGAGCAAAATAAAAGGCACTTTGACAAAAGAAAGGCTGCTTCTGATTGGCCCTTCCAGGTGCAGATGTGCGTCCACTTCTGTGGAATGACTGTGTGTGTGTGTGTGTGTGTGTGTGTGTGATCTCACCTGATCAGTGTTAACTATGTCAACACTATATCCTAATGGGGTGTGTGTGTGTGTGTGTGTGTGTGTGTGTGTGTGTGTGTGTGTGTCTATGTGGAAGGGAGAGAGCTGGGATTCCCTAAAGCGTGTTCAGTAAATCCTCAACCGGCACGGATTCCCAGGCATTGCGTGCAGCGGGGTGGGACTCCCGAGCTAAACCACGCCTCCGCACACATACACACACTCTTATATACTCACACACACACACATACAGTAGACAACAGCTCATAACAGAGGCCAGTGTAATGGTTAGGTGCAAGGCTTAAGCTGGTGTCGTGGGAGGGTTAATGGATTTCAACCATTTATTCACCTGTCATCCCCATTAAATCCATAGCTGCTCCTTCCGTGACCAAATGAGACCTCTTATCTCTATAACAGCCCTCGTCTGGTTAACCTCAACCCCGCTTTCTCTCTGCAGTGTGTGTTAGTGGAAATGCATATCCCCTGTATGCTCGTGGCAGCACTCGTGAAAACACAGAATGATACTTATCTCGTGTAAATATGAAAGCAAGGGTCCAACACACCCGCCTTTGCAAAGAACACCTCTGGATGAATCCTCAGTGTGTTTGTGATTTTGTCATGGCTGTAACACCTTAAGACAAATGCGGTTTCGAAAGTTAAAGAGCAGATTTGGCCGATGAGTCTCACATGTTGGGGAGGTTTTTGGTTGCAGCGTGGGTGGTCAGTCCGCAACAGATCAGAGTGCTGACAAGAAAAACCAGTTGAACTGTTTGTGTGTGTGTGTGTGTGTGTGTGTGTGTGTGCGAGAGTGTGTCAGGGTAGTGGAGGTGTGTTTGAGGGAGGATGCAGGGTGAGAGTGCAGCCTATTATGGTCGACTGTACCAAAAACATGTCATTGCTGAGAAATGGTTTTTCAATTTGGAGAGTGTTCAAATCTGAATCCCAGTCAGTTTTTGGTAGGAATGGTCCTGTGCAGCTATATGGATGGAGTATTTGGCATCAAGGTGACCTACTGTATAGAAGAACCACCTTTCAACAGGAGGATAATGAAACCCTACGAGCTCCAGGTTTACTGAGCGAGAGGACTCATCGGCAACTTGTTATGCTTCTGGGACCTCGAGCGCAGTTGCAAAGTTAGCTCACAAATGTTGCTTTCTTTGTTGTGATCTGGCAAGTCTCAGCACAACCATTATTGCACATACACTGCACAATAGAAGATTGACAGTACCTTTTCACTCACCCACATCTAGAAGAACTCATCCTACATCAAATTAGACAAATGCACCACTTTTGCTGGGCCATCATGGGTCTTTGCTTCAGGTTGTAAAACTCAACAAACATGGCAGCTGTTCAGGAAACAAGTCTTTAAACGTCAACATATTTCTTCTGTCATGTCTGAAATGCTATGGTTGAGCATTTTATTTTGGGATGGGTCAGTTGGACCAACTGATGCCAGCCCTCTGGGAAACTTTATGCCTGATCTCTCTTGGCATTTTTAGTTATGCTGATTCAGACCTGACGTCATCTGTCATTAGGTTTTAATTTACGTATTGAAACAGCTTGTCAGTTATTCGTGTGAAAACCTCCAGAATAAAAGCCCTTCTGTTGTAAGGTAGTTATGTTACAAGCCAGAGAGCTGCACACTTGTAACCTGGCATTCTGTACTGTCAGTGAATAATACCACAACAAACAACTCCATAATCTGGATATATAATATGGTGGACATACTCCCCTATCGGATCTACTCAGTGACAGGTAGAAGAGATAAGGAGGTCCAGGAAGGGTGCCTCTGGACAGATTTACTACCTTCTGTAGAGAGTTGTTTTGCTCTGCAGTTCTGTTTAGTTTACCAGTTTGACTGATTCGTTAAACAGTTAGCGTCTGGAAATTAACACTATTTAAGAAAAAGAAATGACGCTATTTAAAGCATGCAACCCGCCTCCTTTTTGTGTGTGCACAGTACAGTGCATGTGTGCTAATGCATGTCTATGTGTGCAGCCTTGATGTGTAAACCTGACACCATTACAACATGTGATGCACACCACCTGTGCAAACAGCACTACAAAGACTTCCCTGTTTTCATGGACTGGCCCTTTAATTAGCCTTTAATTGGGCCACAGCTTCCACCGCTAGGACAGTGAGACACAACCAGACAGCTGTGGAACAAACAGGAGCAGAGAAGGGAGATTAACTGTATGAATTACTGGAAAATTACTTTTCCCTACATCAACTAGTCAATGGTGTGATCAGCAGTTATGAGAACTGCATGCATTATGACGTAGGATCTTTTAATAAAAAAGGATATTTACATGAAGATAAATAAGCTGAAGCTGTTAGGTAAGGTGGCTATCAGCACACACACACACAGACACACCTCCATACCCCAAAAAACTTCATGATTTACAAACCGCATCTGAGAAGTTATGCAATGTTCAAACATGTGGCCAGTATTGAAAACAAACCATGGCACGCAACGGCAGCGAGGTCATTTTATACACTGCAGAGTCTAACTGCTCTGCTCCCTCTTCTCTCACACTCCTCTCCTTCTGAATCTCTCTTGACCTGCCCTCTCTCTCTCTCTCTCTTATTCCCAAAGGAGCACTTGTGCAGCTCACAGGGAAAGCGGTCAGACATTATTAGCTCAGCAACATGCCGCTGAGTTTTTCCTGACATAAGTTGAGGCCTTAAATAGACTTAACACTGCAGCAGAGACACGCAATGTCTTCTACTTTTAGAGCCATTGATGAAAATGAGTGATCGGCAAGCAAGTTGGAATCAATGAGAAAAGGGAACAGAAAATGACAATGTCACAAAATTAAATGGCACCAATCCTGATGATGAGGTGATGATCTGAGAGAACTGAACTAAAGCGTGTACTTAATGGTTGATAAGAAACATGTGAGGCTTCTTTGAGGTACTGTACGCTGTGTAATTTTCATGTAATCGCTACCGCCCTGGAGCAGCAGGATGAGAGTGGTCTGAGGGTTATCTTGCAGATTTTATAATCACCAATACACATCACCCTCAATAACCAATGCTTTTTCACACTGACAACAATTTCTCTCCTTGTCCAAAATAATCTTTAAACATGCATGAATCCCCAAAAATAGGCTAATTGTGGCATTATTGACCAATAAGATGCCAAAATTCATCTCATTTAGGCATCAAGCACTGTTAAAAAGCCAGTTTGTATGAGGGTGCTGTGTGGAGAACCTGGCACAGAGGTCCCAATAGAGTTGATGTAGAGTTTATCCACCCTTCTGGCCTCATATAAATGTTTATTGAGTGAAATATAAAGATCACTGAATTGAGGTCATATGGAAATGCTTTAAAATTTCTATAAAGCACAGGGAGAATAGAAATTGGAGCAAATACAAACACATTCTAAATATGATGGAGAAAAAAGAAATGTGAGACACAGTAAAAATCCAAGACTCCTCCACTTGTTTTCCATATCCTGTCCTGTCTTTTTAGGCAGATACAAGCTGCATTTAATGGGGAATTTGAGAACTGATTCAGCAGGTGATCTAAATGTTGTTTCTTTTTACAAGAGAAGAGTCAGCAGTAGTAATTTAAATAAAAGCAACATGTGTGGATCCATTGTTCTGTGTTTGTTTGTGTGTGTGTTTGTTGCACGTGTGTGTATATGAATAGGCAGCATCCTGTAGAGGGAAACCATACCATTGTGTTGATGTGTGTGTCGACACCTCCTTCCTACCTCATGCCTCACCAACACATGTACTGAAACGGATGTACAACAATAGAAAGTGGGTTTTTCTTTTGATCTTCTACACTACCTTTTGAAGGTCGATGCTTTGTAATGCTGCTTGATCTGTAACACTGTATCGCCAAAATACAAGGCAAGCATTATTCACTTTGGGGATAAAAAAAGCAACCTGATTCCTTGATTCCTTCCTTCGTCCAATCTTGATTCCTTTTAGAACATATTCAGCAGCATCCTACTATATCAAAGAAGTAAGAATCATGTTTTTTGACAGTCGTTTTGAAAGTTAGCATTTTTACAGTTTTTAAAAGTTTGGAAAAAACACATTACGTTTTAAGAATTTTCTTCACACCATTTGCAGCACGTTTTTTTTGTTTCTCCCAGTTGAGTCAGCTTTAACACCTGAACGCTACATGCTGCAACTGAGAGTGCCTGAAAAGCAGCTAGCAAGCAAGCAGAGAAGTCTAGCTCAAAGTAATGGATAAATGGTTGAAATAGTTAGCTAAACGTCATGCATGAATGGTTCAGATAGATCGTTAAAAGTACTGGATAAATGTTAAAATAGTTAGCTACATGTAAAAGTAATGGATAGTTAAAATAGATAGCTAAACATTATGGATAAATGGTTGAAATAATAATAAAAGTCCAGTTTTTGCCACTCCAAGTGACAGAACAATTGCAAATTACACCAAACTGAGCTAAACATTGACTGTTCAATTTTATGAAAAATATTGTAACAATAACCACTTAAATAATTGATATTAAATACATAATTAAACTATTAAATAATGTTCATGTTAATAACACTATAATGTCAATAGTCATAAATACCATCCAGTTTAAAATCAGTTCAAATAAATACATCTGGAAAATGTGGAGTGGTGTAGATGAAGGGGTGTATTAGTTTATAGTGAATTGCTGTTTTTTGCAATCTGAAGGCTGCAGCAGTTTCACAACAACTTTGGACCCATGTGCAGGGACCAAAAGCCAGGTGTTACTAATGTTAAATGGTGGATATTTTACTTTGGAACCAATTTTGTCTCATGTTACTTTCATGTGTATTCTCCTGCACAATCCAAGGAAAAAAATCTACAAAAGGTGCAACTTTCTCTGGTCTGGTCACCACATCCACTTACTGTTATGCAAGACATGGAACACAAGAATCCTCTTTGGAAAAGCATAAGTGGGGTATCGAACATCCTCTAGTATGCCCCAGGACAAGAGAGAAACGCTTCTATATACATACCGAACAAAACACCATTAAATTCACATTTACCCACATTCCAACTGGATGTGTGGAGAATGAATTACTACATGTAGTACTAGCACGAGGGATGGAGAGATGGAGGGGAGGATACACATATGGAGGGAGAGGTGGATTGGCACGAGTTGCCTGTAATGTATTGCTTCCACAGGATGCCCTGCACGCTCAAAACAAGCCATAATTGGCCTTGATCACGCTCAGCCATTGAAACGTACAGTAAAAGTGACAGGCAGTGGAAAGAGAGGGAGAGGGGAAGGGAAGGGAGGGAGAGATGGTAAGGCATTGTGACAGAGTGATTTTGCAGAAGAGGATGAACTGTAAATATTGACCCTGGAGAGGAGGGCAATATGTGTGTGCAATAGCAGGGAGACGATATCACACACACACACACACACACACACACACACACACACAGTTCAGGTACTTCACTGGTCTGGAAAATGCAGTAGCTATGAATCTTAATGAGATGAGATAAACATCACGCTGGTTTTAGAATTGTTACAGTGGTTACGTGTCTAGTTTTACAACAGATTTTAAGATGCGGAGGAATCGCCAGACGCTCACCCCCAAAAACTCCAAAACTCCACAACCTCAAATCAGATGACTTCTTGACCCTTTGCACCCCATGACTAATCCTCATGGAAGATCGGGCGTTCAGCTCAACTATCCTCCAGTTTTGGAATGCACTTCCCCACCATCTACGAGCGCTACAAACTTTGGCGTCTTCAACACCTTTTAGTTTAGGACACACTGCTGTTATTTCTGAGTTATGAGTTTTTAGTTGCTGCTGCACTGTCTGATTTTTTTATTTTTAAATTGTAGCACTTTGCCTTTTGATGAAAAGTGTGTTGAAAATAAAATTATGATTATTATTATCATTATTAATATGATATGATATGATACGTTTTTTTAAAATTTCTAAAGCAGTTAGCTATTATTGGTTATTACGTTTTTATCCAGAATTGAAAAAGAAATTTCATATTCCAGTAAAGCTGTTTTGTCTGTCATCATTTTCATTTTCACTGAAATTATTACATATTACAGCATACCAGTAACATAAGTTTACAATCAGAGATATTTACAGTGTACACCTGATATTGCTGCTTCTCTTTCACACTCAACAAATTGCTGAAGTTGTAACCTGTAAGCTATGCAATGCAAAATATATGTTTTTACACAGTCCAGCTGTATTTTTATAATTACACGCAAGCCCTATATGTGGAGTCTCAGAGTGTGGGACAGAGCCTAAAAGCGTGTATCTCACGCCAAAAGCGTGAGAGTTGGCAACCCTGTTCCTAACAAAGATCACAATTGTCATGACACAGACTCGATCACCCTTCTTCTCTCTTCTCTCCCTCTTTCTCCATCTCTCTCTCGGCCCTTGTCCTGGTGTGCCCTCCCTCCCTCCGTCATGCCGCTGTCCCTGTTGAGCGACTCATGCATGGATACAATGTGCTCCACTGTGCTCTTTGAAGGCTTGCATTACTGTTCACACGCAATCTGCACCGAGCACCGATATGTTTCTCCCTCCCTCTCTCTCTCTCTTTTCATTTTTTCCTCTCTTCCATCTTTCATCCCTTCTTCATTATTCTTACCCCTTTTTCAAGACATAGTTAGGGCAACTGGTAGACCAGTCAAATTTAACCTCACATTGACAGGTTATATAGCAAATTCCTAGTTTTACTCAACTGAAGATATGACTTAATTCCCTTCATGTATAAAATGACAAATTAAGTTACTAAATGTTTTTGCCATTGTATTTACAGATGCCCACATTCTTGGGCACATTTACACTCATTTGTCCTGGAAGCTTGGTTAACAAAATATGCAGTTTCGGCTGTGACAAAAGAAAGTTAACAGCGTACATCTTTCTTTAATTACACAGTACATGTTTACAGCCCCTCTTACTCACCAAGCAATGAGCAAAAACAGTCACTGGTCTCACCACAATCACATTATGGAAACTAACCTGATGTTCTTTTTCTAATTATTTCAAACGCACCAGAAACATAAAACACATTAGGTCACTCTGTATTTAGGAAAAGTTGAACCTTTAATGAACTTGATTTAGGCTGAATCACAATTACTGTATGTTATAGCCATTAAATATACATTAATTTATTTAAAAATGTTAATGATTGATGCCTTCCCTGAGGAAACTGGGTTACTACGACAGACAAATAAAAATAATAGGGTAGAATAAGGAAATATATAACTAATGCCAATTTTTCAACATAATCACACCAACAATTTCAACTACAAAGTTCCTTAAACAGAAATACACATGCATTAAAGTGTAAATTAATTCCAGCATTAAGCAGTACTTTTCCACACTAAGAATAAATATGCAAATATATAGCAATATGTAATTTAACAGTATACTCCTTCCTGTCTTCTGTCCGTCTCCAATTGTTTCCATGTGGTCGGCCTCAGGAATCTCTCCTGGATATTCAGAGCATGCCATTTCCACAGCACTGACTTTCTTCCTCCATCTCTCTACTGTTTTTTTCTCCCTCTGAGTCTCACTGACAAAAATATCCCCTTCCTCTCTTTTTGTTTTATCTCTGATTTTTTGTATCACTTCTGTCCAAGCAGCACACTATCCGCTCCACTGTGTGAACTGGCCTTTAGTGTCGTTCCCTCGTGGCTCTGTTAAAATGCTCTAAGTACAGTACGGAGAATCTGTCTCTACATTATGGAGTACACCGGAAGGTATGCGTGTGAGAGTTAGTGTATGCATTGAATACCTTAAGGAATATGTGTGTATGTAGCAGCTCTCCAGTGTCATTCAGTGATAGTGTAGCGTAGGAAGCAAATGAACTCATTTCTGCAGGGCTGGTCTCTCTCTCTCTCTCTCTCTCTCTCTCTGTCTCTCGTTTCTCTTTCATTCACTCACTCTCGCTCTCTTTCCGCTCGCTTCGACAGATCATTTTCATAACCACTTTTCTGAGGTCACAGCCTCGTCTGCAGTAGTCACGCAACCCCTCGCCTGCTCAGTCAGCTTTACATGCATGCACACACACACACACACACACACACACACACACACACAGTATATGCACACATGCACACACACACAGACACACACACACACACACACAGTATATGCACACATGCACACACACACACACACACACACACACAACTACAGAAATACTACACTACACTGCACAAAAGCCTGTCTTAAAGGAACAGTGTGCGGCTCTCTCCCAGCAGCCACAACATGTTACAGACTCTGCTTTTAAAGGGTCAGCATGTCTATTTTTGGCTCTCTGTGCTCAAAGCATTCCTCCGCTGCTGGCAACACACATGCAACCTGTGGCTGCAGTGTGGAAATGCAACACCGGCTGAAGCTGGTTTTCAGATTAAACCTCGGACTGTAAACATCTTTGAAAATGTAATATTTTCTTTAGAATGCAGATGTAAATACGCCATGTTTTTATGTTTTTACTGAGCAGAAAATGTAGAGAGTGAATTAATTACAGTGGTGATACGTCTGTTCTGGTAACATTCTGCTTCAGGGGATTCATAAAAACAATCTCTTTATGTGGTTGGTGCATACTTAGGAAGCAATTGCTTTGCCTTTACCTCACAAACCACATGTGACTAACTTAATGATGCCATTTGCTAGTACAGGTGAAAGTTAATTCCACAGCAATCCATGCAAAGATCAATGAAGGGAGGACATAATGATTTCTTATTTCTCTTTATCCCTGATGGTCTTTCTATGTGTAGGACTTTCTATGTGTGTGTGTGTGTGTGTGTGTATAACATGGCAATGGCCATGTGGAGCAGTTGAATTCTTTCAGCGTCCAGAAGACAGAGCCTCACATTGTCCTGTCCTGACTAGGCCTATCCATCTTTCTCTCTCCTTCTCCCTGTCCTCTTGTTTCTGTCTCGTTGCCTCTCCCAACACCTCTCGGCCCTCTCATCACCTTTCTACCACCAGGATAGCCCAAGGAGGACTATACAGTAACTGGGGACGACAGGGAACCAGAGGAAGAGACAGTGGGCAGAGAGAAAGTGAGTGCCAGTGGTTTGAACAGGTTTAGGAAGACAGAGAAACAAAGGGATCATTCACATTGCTGGCCTTCTAAAATACTTGCAAATTCCTACAAAGGTCTGGTTTGTTGGACATCTTTTATATATGAAGGATGAGTCTGAGACCCGATACCAATATTAACTCACAGCGATGTTGAAAAGATGTGCACAAAAAAAAAAAATGACATCCTTTTTTTCCTTTTATGGTTTCGTGCACACTTTCAGGTGTCACCTAAATAGAGGCGTCTCCCCAAATGGACGCACTTGTCTTTTCTTTCCATTGCTCAGTTTTGTTTTCCTCTTGCTCAGCCAAACTGCGAAAATTATGGCAATTATGTCAGTTGTATTTGTACACACAATAAGTGTTTTTATTACCTAAGGCTTCTTGTCATTTGCAGCCAGCCTTACCCATCACTGGAACACATGTTGGCCAGTGGTAGACTTTTACCACTTACCGCTAAGCCCCTACCCCCTTAGTTGCTGTTGCTAAGCCTGTGGAGCTTTCTGTTCTCACATGGCACGTGCAGTTTAAAATAACAGTGGCAGACTTGAAAACAGTAATTTTTGATTGATTTCAGACAGAGGCAGACAAAAGCAGTCTTCATTTCTAGCCTGTGGCCGTCAAATTTGTCGGCTGTTGCTAGCTAGCAGATTTTTTTGAGGTGTAGCTAGCAAGCTAATTAAGCTAACGTTAGCTTCATGAGTTGGTTGAAAACGCGTCTCCGGCTAACTTTTTAATGTTTAATGCTGATGTCTAGTTTTATAACCCAGTAATGGGGTCTTAAAATATGCAGTAGATGGCTACATACATGATAAATGTCAGGCTGTTATTTAATTCTAATATAACCCTGTATACGCTTATCTTGGACATGCAAAAAAAATATTTATTGCAAATCATTTATGCTTTTTTTCACTTTTAACGTTACAAGAGAAATTAGGATGAGGACTAACCAGTGTGTTTGGCGAACGTAACGCTATCTCATGTAATGTGTTTGGCTGGGGTTGCTGGAGTTTAAACTCCCCCAAATTCAATAGAGCAGGACACCTACAGCCTTATATAATAGCATCCAGGACCGGCTCCCATATGGTGAGGAAATACTACAGAGTGGTTGTGCTAGTCGTGAACAGGGTTTTTTTTTTCAAACGTAACCTATAACCCTGAATAATGTAGTATGAAATGCACCTGGCCTTGGAAGTAATGCTGGGTGTGGTTATTACTATATGTAGTAAGCTAGCTGGACATGCTAACGTTTTATGAGCATATTCCCAAATGGTGTAAATGCATGGACGTACTGCATTTCAAATATTATTACCTGCACTCAAGCTGTATAATCAAAGTTGACATTTTGACACTTACTCTACACAGAGTGGACAATAATTCTTTACAAGCTGGAATGAGATTTTCCAGCTCATCAAATCTCAGTTTGTGTTTTTTGTCATGACATCACCAGCAGGGGAGAGGCCACAAAACAGCCTCAATATGGCCTGGAAATTGACTGAGAACTTGGCCAGGAGAGGTTGCATGAGAAGGAGAAGGAGTTGAAGTAGCAGGGAGTAGAGGCTTGCCAAGAGAAAAGGCTCAGGCCTGAAGGCTTTTGGCAGGTGTTTTGACTCTGCTATCCATCCAGCTGCTGACTAAAACATGAGAGGTGTTACAAGATAATCTATTAGCTGTACAGACAGGTTGTAATCTTCTGTCCTTTTACTAATTTCTAAGAATCCTGCAAATGCTGAAAAACACATGTCTGACTCGTAGATAAATAAAGTCAACCATATACAATTTTTCAACAAAATGACTAAGATCATTTTTCTGGAAAATCTGAATCATAGTTAATTGTCTACCACAGCAGCCTCGGCCTCAGCAGTGATCATATGGCTCTGCCAATTAGGTCAAGTCTGAGAGTTTTCTACATGAATTGGCCCATCTGACATTTTAACAAAGATGCTGGTCCAAGGATGGATGAATGGAGAATTGGTATTGTGATGGCCCAATGAATTATGCAACAGAGTTTCTCTCCTTCTATTTTATGCCTCCTTTCTGCCTTTTGCAACCCCCATCCACCTCTCCAGAGCACAACACTTTGTTAAAATCATTCATGGTATTATCTCATAGCGTGACATGTTGACCTCATTGCAAGTGTCTTTTTGTTTAGTAGTTGCTATGCTTATTTACAGCGGCATTTAATGAAATGTCATGGCTAATCTTTCATGGTCATGTCTAAGTCGTGGTCAAGGGGAAGCGAGAATGGGAGCAGGGTGACATGAAGTGGACAGGTGAGGAAAGGAAAGCAACAAAAAGTAAAGAATCAGCAGCCTCAGTCACTAAGATAAAAACAATGAAAAGTGAGTGAGAGAGAGAAAGAGAGAGAGAGAGAGAGAGAGTGGGAGGCCGGCTGAAGCCACACCCGTAGGCAGTCAGGTTGAGGTTGTCCAGGCCTCCAGGCTGAGGAGTGGTGGCACCACAAGAGAGGAAGGATTAAATGGAAGATTAACAAGCTCAGAGATGGCAAAACAAATTTAAAAAAATGCACAGCTGCCTTGACATCTGAATACCATGACAATGAAAGCAATAGACCAAGAGCCACATGGATGCATGATAAAAGAAGAGCCCAAATAATTTAAGGGAAATTAAATAAACTGGGGTAACAGGGAGGCTGCCCAGTTGAGTTTATAACTTCAATTTGTAGATAGTTCCCTAGACTTGTTTTCCATAAGAAGCTACAGATAACTGTTTTGTTTAAGCCAACATGAAAGACAAAGGATTCAAATATGAACAGATGGTAGGGATGATCTGTTAGCCTTTAAAGAGATCCATCAGCTCAAGCGAGAAACACTGACAGACACAGGACAATCAGTATTAGCTGCTTCTGTGTGTGCATGAGAGAGGGTATTTATAAAACTATCACCACATTATCATGCCTGAGACATGTGAGCGGGTGCGGCATCTTCATCCTTAACTCGTTTAGGACATATTGAGGTCATTTTCCCTGGGTTTACACAACATTGCGTGAGAAGGGAAGGGTATCCGGTGGATCCAATTGCCCTCTGTGAGGGCGGCAGCGCCTCCATGAATGTGGCCTTTGAGTGGCGAGAGGCCAGTAGACATGCAGACAGCCTGTACTTACTGTATCTGGGAAATAGGCCTGATGCGACTTCAAACAGCCACAATGATGTTATTATGGTCCCCCCCCCCCCCTCCTCCCCAAGCCTGTCTCTCTCTCTCTCTCTCTCTCTCTCTCTTTCTCCTTTCTGAGAACTTGTTGCTCATGAGTCACAAGGAAGGAGTCTCCAGCGAACTGTTGTTTACCCTCATATTACTCATGGAAGGACTTCAAATCACTGCTTCAATTTCAGTTTAAAAAACTGTTTTTTTGTTATCACCCCCTCTAAGAGAAATGATGATTATGATTATCTCCATTTGCCCTGTTGAAAATGAAGCTGGTGGAAGTGCTTTCACAACATTTATTTTATGGAGCAAAAGGATGACAAGAACATTGGACATCATACAGTAACTGTGTGGTTTTCTGAGGAGGGAAAGCACGAAATCATCCTTGTTTTAAAAGGTAAAAGAGGATAATTGTGTGTGGCGTAATGGAAAAGTACAAGAAAAGGTTATTTTGTTAGAGAAATAAGCAATGTACTAATATTACTTTTGAAGTGATAACATTACATTGACTTTGCTTTTAGCCTTGGGCAAACAAGCATTTCACAGTCCTTCATTCTAAACTGGTTTATCCATATATTTAAGCCACCATTTGCTGTTTTTCCCAGAAAATCAAATAAGGCCTCCAGCATGCGGAGGTTAGTTCAACATCATCCCAAGCAAAGAAGTCCCACCCAAATTTTTTACAATATGATGGTATAACACAGTAGAAATACATGTGAAAACAGCTTTTTTAAACTTATATAAGACAGACATTGAAGTCCTGGTTTCACAAAATGATGCAGGCGGCAGCTATGGACGACGAGTGGATGTGACATGGTTTTGATTTTGGTGCTATATTTACACAGGCTTTCAACATCGGTGCGGGCTGTCATATCAACATCTTTTCAGTGTCAAAATGTTTGCAGGGCCGGGCTAACTTTTCACAGTGAGAAACTGGGTTAGACTTCAGAATGACAATTTTATCACATTTAATTTGTCTTATTTGTGAGTTTTAGTGTTTGTAAAGCAAATGGAGATTATGTTCCTTTTTTTCTGTTCCACATTAGCACTATCGCACTATCTTGACACTAGTGGTAGTTCTTTAGAAAATATACACTGTACACATCTATTTCAAAATAGGTGAAAGTGAATTTAAAATAAAAATAATCTCATCTCATTAGCAGATTTTTTGTTTGTTTTCAGGAAATAAAGATTTATAAGAATCAATACTATACTAAATGCCTGGTTGAAATAAATTTCTAGTTTTGTTTTTTTTTGTGGTAATTTGCTGTTTGAGGGTTTAAGATGTGAAAGCTTTATATTCCAGGCTGTACGGCTATACATACACATGCTGAGACTCCACTCAGCTCCCTTTTTAATCTCCCTGTTCTCAAGCTAATTGTTATCCCACACTGTAAAAAAACCCTTGCATGTGTTAATCTGGAGTCACAGCCAGGAAAAGCAATGGGACCCATTATAGGTCAAGAAATGCTGCGTTAGAAATCAAATATGATTGAAAAATTATAGGAGTGGTGTATGAAAAATAAACATGGGTGGAAGCCTCTTCCAGCTCTATAATTGACAGATGACACTGTATGAAAACAAGGATTAGACTGTCAATGCCCTGACTGGATAAATGTGGGTATATGTGTGAGTGTGTGAGTGTATGCGTGTGTGATGCATATTTAAAACATTTGCAATTTGATGATGAAAACAAACCCTGGCACATTAGCATGGAGAATTTGCCGGCTCCGCACGCAAATTTAGAGCAGGGGAGGGCCCCAGTGTGTGTGTGTGTGTCTGTGTGTGTGCTTGAGCGTGTGTGTGTTGCTGTGGGTGACGCCGGCAGCTGTTTAAATTCAGTCTAACAGTGCTCTCCCTGCAACATGCCAATTTAAACACGATCCTCAGGGACAGAAACAGAGTCTGACACTTCTCTTCGCCACCTCTTTCTGTCATTTTCTCTCTTTCTCCGCTTTCCTTTCTCTCTCCCTCCTTGTTCTTTTCCCCGTTGTTGCAAATATCCGCAATGTTGCCTCTGAGTTGACTTTAAATCTGAATTCAACAAACACCACTATCTATCTATCACTCCAGCCTGCACTGTACACAGAGCTCACTTATCTCGCTGCTTTAGCCATGATGAGCTCCTGCACCTGATATGATGACCTGACTCGATCCCTTTGCTCTCTGTCATGTACCATCTTTAAGAGGCCGTGCCATTGTGCCTGATGAATAAGTCATTAGATCAGCGCCGTGTTCGTCCCTGAAAGGTCCAGAGGTTGGGTGCCTGTGGCTCCATTTCTAATAAGGTCACACAAAGGAATCTCTGTGACCGACAACAGCCCTGCCATGATTCTGGCAGATTAAAACTCTTCGACATTTTTGGAGCATTTTAGCTATAAAAAGGCAATACAAGTGGCAGTCGAAATGCAAAGACCGAAAGCAGTTGAAATGGAAGTGCCGAAAGGAGTTGAAGTGTCAGTCGAAGTGTAGGGGATAAAAATGACTGGATGTGTCTGTTAAAGTGAAAGTCTAAAAAGAAATTAGTGCTCATGTGTATAAATTGGAAGATTATGTCAGTTGAAGTGTCTGCTGAAGTGTAAGCAATAAAAGCAGTTGCAGTAAATCTGCAAAAGATTGGAGACCTGTAAGGGTTGAAAGCACAAGCACTGAAAGGAGTTAAAATGTCAGTATAGTAGAGATGAAAGAAATACTAAACAAAGCCTACCAACAGCTTCTCACCAAAAATATTTTAAACTCACATTAGTGTGACTCCTTTAAAAGCAGCCTTTAAAAGAGTGTGTGTATGGGTAAGATTAAATTAGGGTTGCAGCAGGAAAGAGATTTTTATTTCACTTTATCAAATTAGGTATATAGCTGACAGCAGCAATACCTCTGACATATGTACTAATCTTTACAATAGACTACTACAAAGTATTTATTATGCCTGTTTTGGAAATGTTACGCCTATATTTGCTTTTAATTAAAAGGAACGTGACACTAGATTAGTACAATGCTTCATAAGTTAAATTTCCTATTTCCAAGGTGTGTGATGAGCTGATTTCACTACTAGTGCCTTAAATTCACACAATGCCATGAACAGGACTGCAACATAACTTTTAAAAATAGCCTTCTTCTCTTCTATTATTCACTCGCTACATCTTTTACTCTTTTTTTCTTCCTTTTTTCAGTTGAAATTACAGTTCGAGCCACTCAGAAAGCCTCAGAGAGCTTTCACCATGAACTCCCCCAGTGGGCCTTTAGTGCTTGTGATATTAGTGAAAACCTCCAGTGGGGGCCAGTTATCCAGCATGCAGACACACACACACACACACACACACACACACACACACTAAAAAATGGAAAGATTGGCTAACAACCAGACTTATCTTCCAGGGAACTTTTATCAGGAAAACCTTTTCTGGTTTTTCAGTAGAATTAACCAGTTTCAACACATTTATAAATAAAGGAAACGCTTCTAAAATGTGTGTCTTGAGTCAACAGCGTCTTGCCACTTTTTTGTACCGCGTGTGTAAGTGTGTACATATACCCACGTGTGGGGCAATGCTAAATCATCACTTCCCACTAGAGTTTTTCCTCATTGACTTTAACAGTGTGATGAAATTTCAAGTGCAGTAGATACATGAGGGATACAAGATGAAATCCCTTGCACTGCCCATCATTTTGTGTGCACACATCCCAAATAAATCCCAGTAAGCATTAGGGCCCCGTCTCAGCTCTGTTTACTGTTGAACACTTAAGATATACCTTCCTTTCTCCTAGCTAACAAATAACGCCTGGGGGGCTGAAGGGCTGAGCCAAGCACAAGTCACGCAACTGCCTTTCTCTCTTTCTCTCTCTCTCTCACACACACACACTCTCGTCATCCTGACTCACTGGATACCTGGCTGCCTGGGTGAGGCATTTGCCTCTGCAGAGTTGTTCCTCTTTAACAATGCGCCTGGACGCTGTCAAGTCAGAGACCATCCTGCTGCTGTTAACTGATGTTTGGCTTCACTTTGTCTATCTTTGTGGTTCCCAAGTAAAAGTGTACATTTGATTAGGAAGGACTGTCTTTACCCTCTCTCCCTCCTGCTGTACCCTCTGCTTGCGTCTCTCTCCATCCCAAAAATATTTTGTCAGGCTCACTCATTCGCTCATAATTCGGCAGAGAGCAGGAGTTCACTCAGAGTTCAGACTGCTCTGGGTGTTCAGAGTGCAGCAAAGGCCTGCCAGCCAATAAAAAACACACAAACCCTTTTAAACACCCTCTTGCATCACATTCTCTAGTCCGCTTTAATTAGCCCTTATTAATGCCCCTTCTCACTAAAATACATCTTTTTTACAGCAACATATCAGTTAAATTTTTATGGTGAATTTACAACACACTGTGTCTGAGACTGAAAAAAGAAACTCCCCCCCAAAGCTTCTCCAAATAACCCTAACTTTATATGACATGATCTGAGGAACTATTTTTACTTGGGCGAGTTACGTGCTCTTGTTTTCCCATATCAAATGCTGATGAAAGGGGACCTCATCTGGCTGACGGTAGTTAGCGTATTGAGCTGTATCGGGTCAGATGCCACCTTTGGTTAGTGATCTTTCCAGCCGCATGGAAACATATCGATTTACATTAGGGAACAACAGCAGGGACCGGGCCTGGCCACTGTTGCACACTGGAGCATGCTACAATTAAGATAAATGGAGGTGACAGACAAAACAAACGGTCTGATGTACAGTATGCCCAGGCAGCCAGCATGCAGACACAACCTGACGACATGTAGTACATGTGGAACTCATGCCATGTAACCATCTTCAGATATCACACGCGATCCTAATTCTCATCATTAATATTGCTTATAAATGGCATGTGCATCAGCTCCTTTGCAGAAATTCCATCACTCCATTCAGTGTTGGTATTTTTTTGTTTCTTTTAAGATAATGTTTTACCTTTATTAGACAGAGTGAGGTGAAGAGGCAGACAGGAAATGGGGGGAGAGAGACGGGCATGACATGCAACAAAGGTCACCAGCTGGAGTGGAACTGACAATGTTGCGGTTATATGGCATGCGCTGTAACCATTTGGCTAACAAGGCGCTCCTGGGGACACAGACAACGGAACATTGAGCGAGTTTGTTGACGCAGTTATAATAATAGTAATAGTAATATTCAGTCATCACTTTCTTGGGATTTGTTCCTTTCACACCAATACATTGCTGGTCAATGGTTTGAGATGTTCGCATCGTGCCACAGCAGCAGTGTCACTGAGTTCATTCATCAGCCACTGTGAATAGCCTCTCCATTGGCTCGGTTTAGCCATCAACAGATCGCATTACTGACACCAGTGAGCTTTTCATGCAGGTGGCCATGTTAAATTGGTTGTGCTGTAGCTAATGGGCCTTGGATGTTCACTGGGAGGAAACTGGTGGCCATTTGAGCAAGGATGACCGCCAACGTTCAGTTCAGGGAAGTGGATCTTTGTCACGTCATCAATTACTGCATTGTGTTTTGTCTCTTTAGCATGCAAACAGGACAACAGAGGGACAAAGACAAGCTTGACAATAAGAAAGTCTGATTCTTGGTTTCTACTATTGATTTGGTTCCTTCTACAATGCTCAAATCCAATCAAGGCCACATTTAGGACTTTTTCTTTGTTCACATGCATTCCAGCATTGTTGCAAAATGGATTCCATTTTCTCAAATTCAGTGATCCCACAGTAAACTCGCAAAACTTTTTTAAACTCAGGAAGCTGTTTCTGTGCAGAAGTGCCCGCATGTCACAACAAATAAAAAAAAAAGACTGTTCCGAGGCTTAATGAGTTATCAAATGGGCTTTCAACATGTGGCTTTGGGCAGTACTGAATCTCTAAGCCATATTGCATGTTTGCATGGAGATCAACAAAGTCTATTTGTTTGTTGTGTGGGGGGATGAATATAAATTGGCAATATGAAATTAGTTAATCTAAGCCAAAAGGGGTGTAGCTGGGGTTAAGCATGCTAGAGTGGCGTGCTTATAAAAATAGCACAGCTACACTGCAAACCTATACCAGATAAAATGTTTGTAATAAGAAATATGTCTGACGATAACATTACCATTCAAAACCTGTAGATCAACTACAGTTTGCACACCCTATGAATAAAATATACTTGACTTTAGAGCAGCATGTGAGAATCGAATGCCATGATATTACAAACTATGTAAAACAACAGCTGGGATTTGTCAGCGTGTTTGTAGCACCACCGCATGCTGAAAGTGCTTCCATAATATAATAATCAACTTAAACTCCTGGGGCTTCGGTGCGCTTGTTGCTTCTCTTCTTGTCTCTCTGTGCTCTGTGCAGGCAGAGCAGCGCACTAGGCGGTAGCTGTGGCAGTAATTACACAAGACAGCTTCCAACAATAGTGTTGGGCCAACAAAGGCTTCTGCTCCCTCTGCATGAGTCCTGGCTGTCTATTCACACTCACTCAAACTCAAACACACACTCTATCCGTCTGTTCGCGCACACACACACATGCACATAAACACACCTCCCATTGCTGCATGGCCGCCACTAGCTGTTACACTTAGCGTCTAACGGGGCCCCCCTCGGCACTGATTTGAGTAATTCACTTATGGCCTTTTGTGATCCCAGGGGGCCCCCCAGGCCAACAGAGTCCAACTCCACTCAAGCGAGTTCAGTGTCTGTGGCACGAGAGGCCAGGCAGGGACAAAGCCAGTGTCATGCCTTTGATTCAAGCAACTAATGAGTTAGCTGTGAGGATCCTAAATGCATAAGGCGGCTTCTCCATTCATGGTTCTCAACACATACAAGGGATTAGCATGGCTGGCCTGTTGTACTAGTTAACAGCTAATGTGTGGCTGATTACTGGAGGGGGCAAACACACATGCAAAGGGGTGGGAGAGTGAGCCGACATGCAACTAATGTGCAATTTAGCACAAAATCACTGGGCGAGTAATAACTATGATAGCTGCAACAAAGGAAATATAACAACATTTTAATCGCAAATATACAAGCAACTAGTACCAGTGTCATTTTTCTTAACAACATGTGGGGATAATGCAATAAAAATGGTCTCATCCCACCTCAAGGAGCTGTTATCCCACCTTAAATAATTTTATTAGTGGGACAATGATTTTAATGTTGTTTCAGAGGTCGTTCCACACAACCCTTGGGGAAACATTTATGCACACTAAAAATCACTGGGTCAAAATGGACCAATATATGCAATTCTGGGTTAACTTTACCCAATACCCATGGGTAGAAAACCATTGGGTCCTAATCAAACCCGAGGTAATGAGTAATTCTGAACCAGTGTTAGTGTTATTTATTATATTACTGTCGGGTTATTTTCCCAAACTAAAATGGTTATTTTGACTCACTGTTAGACACAAAAATCTCAAGTTTTACCTTAAAAGTGTCACACATTTATTGGCAAAGAGCTTGAGTAGATTATAACAATTCACAACCATATTATATTTTAGTTTGGGTAAATAATCCCAATTTTATTAGATGACACTAACATTGGGTCAAAACAACCTATTGTATTGGGTTTGATTGGTGAGTGACCCAATGGTTTTCTATCCTTGCACTGGGTAAAGCTCTATCTCTGTGCTATATTGACCCAATCACTGGTAATTTTTAGTATAAAAATTGTGAAATTTAAAACTGTTTTTGCACAAAGAATTGTCTGTAGCTTAAATATAAAGTATTCAGATTACTGTAGTGTATAAACCTATTTCTGTCAAACCCCATTCACAACAAATGACCAGGATTTTTGCATGCCAAAATAAAGGAAAGGAATGATAAGACCCTGAGCACTGGCATTAGGTTAGTCATAACAACGAGAACACATTAACATTTACAGTGGAAATGTATTAAGCGGCCATACATCTACCTTTGTATATAGAACTTGTAGCACGGAATTACAGACATCGCATGTGGAGGAAAGAGGAAGGAGAAAAGCCTGAGCACTGGCATTTAGCCTGATCACGCACTCTTCATGAAGCATATGGAGATGAGAGGTGGTTTTCTTTCACAGAGGTCAGTGAAACAAACAGAAGGGCAGAACCCCATAGGGGGGAAGAAGGGAAAAGGAGGAGGAGGAGGAGGAGAGAGACAGAAATGTTAGTCATGGTCAAAGAAAAAAAGAAAGCAAAAGGAAAAAGAAAGAGGGAAGGAGAAAAAAACAAAAACAAATGGTTAATGAAAGAAATTAGATATAAATGGGGTGACGGGGTGAATCTGTACCCCCATTTGAAGAGGATAATCACACATAAGAGCAAATTTTCTCCACAGCACACACACAGATTGGGATGTTTCATTAGCTCCCTGGATGCTCTTGCACGCACAATACACATCACTAGATCTTATAAGGGTTTAGTGATGTGTGTTGATCATTAAAACCGATCAACGAATCAGGATGATCTAATGAGTTGTCAAAAGAAATCGTGAGAATGTGACCTGCTGGTAATAGTGCTGGTTACTCGAAAAAACATGTCACTTTTGTCCACAGAAATATATATATATATATATATATGTCATTCATAGCATCACCTTGTATTACTTATAATGTAAAAGTCTTGTAATGTAACAGCTCCGGGTGAAGTGGAGATGTCGTGCCACCAACACCAGAACAGCGCTGGCCAGTCTGCTTGTATCTGTCTTTAGGCTTGTTGTGACATATGACATTTAACTGATATGATGGGCTGATGGGTTGAAGTCCTTGCATCCTTTGGGCTTAGATGCATTGTGTGCTGGAGGACTCAAATGTGCAATCGTCCGGCGCAACTAAGGCATCAAGAAATCAGCATGTATGCATTGATTCATAGCTCGTCAAGTTGATACTAATTACCCAAGAAGTTTAACTGATTCCTAGTGATTCCTAACTCCTAGGCTCCTCTAACACTGTGATTGGGTCAAACAACAGGGGTGAACGAAAAGGTCAAAGGGTTTGACCTTCATTGAGTTTGAGTGTTCACTTCAAAAAAGGTATAGACAGATGTAACAAATGGGTTAATGAGCTGTGCAGTCTAGTGCTCAGTGTATAGTCACAACCTGGGAGCATATGATCCTAGTGCCACAGGTCAACCTGAATAGGCTCCTTGAAAGAACCCAAATTATTTTTAGTCACACAGTCTATTTGTGTCTACAGCCATGCTGGCTTACTTTGAGCTAAATACTAACATCAGCATCCCAACATGCTCACAAAGACAATGCTAAGATGCTGATAAGCAGGTATAACTTCGACCATGTTCTCTTACTCTAAGTTTATCGTGTTAGCATGCTGACATTTGCTCATTAGCACTAAACACAGCGTACAGCTGAGGCTGATAAGAATGTCATTAGTCTTGCAAGTATTGGACAAATAAATAATTTGACCTGATGATGGCAGTAGAAAGAAATGTCATGGGATCACCAAAGTCAGTTGGATTCATCCAATGGACACAATGAATATCTGTACCACATTTCATGGCAATCCATCCAAAAGAGATAGTTCAGTCGGACCAAATGACCGAGCTTTCTTCATTTCCAACTTTTTGTGGCGTTTCAGTGTTTTGAGCATAAAAATACTAAGGGCACTTCAGCCTAATTGCAGCAATGTGTGAAACCTACATTCAACAAGTGCGTTATCAAGACGTAGTCATAAAATCTGTTCAAAAACTCAGTGGGAACTAATAAGGGTGCTAACTCTGCCCTCTGTCCAAATATGCAATGTACATAAATATTTACACAGTGGTTCTCAGGTTTACTGTGATGGACCTGTCTGTTTCCCAACCCTCCACCCATGCTGGGTTAGGTTCAGGCCAATGTAACACTGAGTAGTAATAATGTAATTGGGTAAAGACAATTTAACAAATAGTTTGACATTTTGGGAAGACATGACAATGATATTGATCCTCTCATCTAACTTTCAGCAAGAAAGCGAATAAGCATATTTCCCAAAATGTTGAACTAATGCTTTAAGCCGCTAAAATAGAATTTCAAAGTGTCTTTTGCGCCAAAGTTTGTCTGGTGCGACCATGGGGTGCGACGGAGGAGTTCTGCACCGCAACTTGACAGCGCGATTGTTTGGAGGGCGAAATGATGGATCTCCATTTCTAATGCTTCTGCACTGGAAAGCCACGTCACCAGCATAGTTACTGACGCCTACGTCGTTACCACAGCAACCCATGCAGATAGGTTGGTGACTGGACATACAAATCCGATCTGATCACTTGCAAATAACAGTGCGGACAGTCTGATTTGCCTGCAGTCTGAACAAAGCATAAGAGAAAGTGAATAAGCGGCCAACACTAAGTCCTTGCAAGATCTATGAATGTGAATAACTGTGAGTTGTAGTCAACGATTCACAAGAAATTTCGAGAGCGAATACTTTTGTTTCAAAAACTCAAAACAGCAGTGAAGTGACCACATCTTGACCTTTCTATTGCTAAACCTTTTCAGTTCATTTATAGTCCATGTGACTTGCTGATTTGTCTTGGCCTCTGCCCTACCGCCTTGTCTGCCTTTGGCTTACGGAATATAGGGAAGGAAAAAATGTAGGGTCACTGAGAGTTTAGTAAACACACAGTCCGTCTATAATGTGACTTGATACACATTTTCACCCCTGAGCAAAGACTCCATTCAGAAACAGCTATCACACTGCAGCACTTCCCTCTCTGGGAAATTGAATGGTCTGCACTTGTATTGACTCGATTTGGTACAGATTTGACATGAAAAGGATTAACCCAAATAATCAGGGAGATGGGGTTTACATCCATAAAATTATCTTAAAAATTTGTAGATGAGAGAATAAGGTTCTAGACTGATTGCTTTGTCTAGTCCCCTCCTTCCTCTATTGCACGATGGTGGGTTGGTTACAAAACCACCTCCTGTCTGCTGGCTGACGTCACAAGTGGCGTATGCCTGGCGTGAGTCTGTTGGCTCTGTGGCCTTTCTCTTCCTCTTTTATTATAGCTCACCAAGCATTTAGAGGCAGACAACACATATTGAAACTGGCTGGCACACACTCTGAGGTTAGCAACACAGATGCATAGTGCAGATCTAAACACTGATGGCTGATGGCTGTAGCGAGTCGATCAGCATGTCAAGCTACCAAACTTTGCATGGATAGGTATACTTGCATTCTCGAGTCTCTCATCACGTTTGAGTGTGTCTATGTGTTTGTGTTCCCACACCCTGTCAACGCCCTGACTGAACTGACAGCTATGAGCGAAGGTGGGGCTTTAATTGAGGGCTTCCAGAAACACACACTTATAAATACACCTCGCTGCGATGTGGATACATTTACACCACAAGCATTTATATTTGGGTGTGAGATTTGTTTTGGTGGTAGCTTTAGGGGTTGTTATGATATACTGCAAGACATTGGTGATTGATTTTCAGGGCTGATCATTTACTGAAAACAAAGCAGTACAGCACTAAAGTCATATAGATGGTTTTCAGGTTGTTGATGGCAGTGTGCAGGTCTATTTTGAGATGTAAAAAATGTAAAAAAAAAATAAAATAAACAATATATAAACAATGCTGCATCATGTTGAATAATGTGTGTGTATGTGTCCATTTATAAAAAATGGAAATGTGAATGTTTACCTTTGCAAAGTTTTAAAAGGATTTTAGAAAGACTAACATAATGGGTGTAGTTTTCACACACATCCCATCAATTTTATAAAAGATTAGCCTATTACTCTGCCAAGCAGGTAATCAAATATCAAAGTCGTCAAAGTGTACATTACTCAAATCGGTGCTATTTTGATTGAAAAAGAATTATTTTGCAACTGATATGATCAATTTTAGATATAGTACAAGCAGTATTCCAAAGCAAGGCACAACCCAACTGACAGTGGTGACACAGCTGTCATTTGGGTTGAAAAGCCACTGCAAAATGATATCAGACAGAAACAGTTTAAGGAATGTGCCTCGGCTTCTTCTCATTTAACCATAAATGTATAGTACAGGCGTTCAGTGTCAGGGTAAAACAGACAAAATACAGATGCCAAAAGCCAGACAACAGGCATAAATGTTGATTTCAAATCAAATCAAATTTTCTGCCCATGAGGGTGAGATACTTTTACTTGTCTATAATGTAGTTTTACAGTGTCTTTAAACAGGCAACAATGAAGCAGTTTAGTCCACATGTATGAAAGCAACGCTGAACACAAGAAAACTGAAATATCTGAAAAAAGAAGCTCACATTTACTGACAAATACAGTCCGCTCATTTAAGAAGGGGTGTTGCAATTTGGTGATTTCAACAATTTGAGGTGTAAGTAATACCACAAAACCACACAATTTCCCCAGAGTCAAAGACAACAGACCTCTTAATGGTATTCCAGTTTGGCTCTAGTCTATATAGACACTAAACATAAGGGCAATGAAAAATACTGTACATATGGATTAGTGCCAATGCTGCTTTTTTCCCACGGGTGTGATGGGGAATCTGATCGCAGTGCCACGAGGGCCAAGAGCTGAGATGGTGACAGACGCCATCAAAATAAGCCTCTGTCGCACCTCATCAAAGAACCACAGCACACACCGTCAAAATAGCCACTACGGCAAGTACACAGTAATACATATACTTAGCAGACAAACCCAACGTTCATACATATAACACATTCTACTGTAGCTGTCAGGGTTTGATGTCTATATCCAGGAAAAATCATAGCAACGCAATGCTCTGTTCCAAAGACACAAGCTACAGGTACAGATCTTGCTGAGGGGTACTTCCACAGTAGTTGTGTGACTGCCGGCTGAAACTTTTCCAGCTATTCTGGGGATTTGAACTGGTGATCCTCTGGTCACAAGCTCACATGCTTTACGATCAACTTTTCTCAAAGAATTCTTGTTTGAAAATGTTCTGCTTCATCAGAGACACAGAGAATGAGAGGATTGAGGGAATGAAGCTGCGATAGAAATATGCGCAACACCAACCAAGGATGTGGCCACGTTACACACAAACAAAGCCCACAGAAGGAGCGCCAACATTAATTTATTGAGATACATACTATGCTGGCAGCTAATATTAATGCATTAGCATGAATTACATCTACTGATATCAAGCCTGTAGCAGTGGAATACACTAGCCTTATAAATAGGAGGGCAGGCTAAACATTAGGGAAGAGGGTCTGTCCTTTATTATGTGGTCTTCAGGTCCTCTGTCTTATAACTCCCACCTGATTCTCATCACAAGCCCTGTTGACTTCTGCTCTTGTTAGAGCTAGTTTCAATGTATTAATCCAGGAACACAGGATAAGGGGGGAAAGAGAAGGAAAGAAAGTCTGAAGATTGAAGAGAGCAGAGGTGCTTATCACATTTCCTTGATTCACATTCTGAATCAAAATAATGACTCCTCATCAGTAGCTTTATTTTACAAGATATCATGATTGCCTTTATGTGCCTGAAATATAAAAAAACAACAACCCCCTGTCAGCAACTCAATAATACAAATTAATTAAAAAGGGAATATTCCCTGTTGAAGATCTGCCTTTAATTACCTGATCTCTTCTGAACACATGGTCATAACCTGATTAAAATTTCAAAACAAAGCAAAATTCTAGTTTCAAATAATGAGATGAAAAACAGTGAAACACAATCGCGCAAAACAGACTCCAAACCACACACACACACACACACACACACACACACACGCACACACACACAAAAACACACACCGGAGAAGAATTAAAGGCAATCGGGGCAGAAAGACAAAGGAGGAGGGATAGTTAATCCTTAGGGTAAATATTTAACAAGCTCAGCAATTTCAGTTAGGGCAGAGACCTAACATGGAAGAGAAGGGAATTACAGCCTGCTGACTGTCAACACACACACACATTCACATGGACCTACTCGCTTGAGGAACAGCCTAAAAATGCTGAAAATATAAATATCCTGACCTAAAATAAAAATTAAACAAAAAGACATGGGACAAAGAGTTCCACACAGCCTGTAGGCTATGAACTGATGATTTGGATTTTTGTATTACTATCATTATTTTTTTTTAAGGGATGGTAGCCCCTCTGGACTTTGTGGCCCATTTTCACTGTCTCAGCATGCTTTACCTGTGCCATGGCATACTTAAACGTGCTTACACACATTTCCTTTATGTCCTCTCAACTGGAGATAACTGTGGCAGCTACAATAAAGGACAAATGTTTGACCAGTGGGGCTATCAATTTCAAAATAAAATCCTCTTCTGTAGTTCATCTGCAAGAATTTATAAGTTTAACTTTATAATAGTTTGAATTTAACCACCTAGAGAAGTGATTCTCAGCCTAAAATATGAATTATATGTTCTTATATCCAAACATACTCCCATGTCAGGCATCCTTGTGAAAAAAAAAAGTTTCTTGTACACCAGTGGATATTTGAAGACTTAACAAGATTCTATGAAAAGGGGAAAAAGGGATATCATAAATCAATGTCAAAGAGCATCAATGTGCACAAATAGCCTTGTTTCATTTTTTCTGCTTATATGGAATTACACATGGAGTCATCTCAGGTCACATATCTCACTGTGCCCGTAAACACATCACAGCTGAATCTCATGAAATATGATCACTGAAGCGAATCTCTGTCTGATGTCGCTTTTTATTTACACATACACTTACGCAGGCGTGCAGACACACACAGCCTAGGGGTATATTTGCATACAGTGCATAGGTACACAGTTCACTGTGCTCCACCCTTGAGCAGTCACGCAACAGAGACAACCAGTAGAATCTCAGTGTTCCTCCAAAACCACCTGCTACTCGATTTTCTTCTTCTTCTCCTCTGTCTCTAAACCTTGTAACACACTGTGCATGACATTCCCACAACTAGTATGTAAATCTATGTTTTGAAAAAACAAAACAAATGGTACAGTCCGATTTGTATCCAAATCCTGTACCCACTTAATCACAACTAACTGAACTGGACATCAGTCATGACTGAGTAGCAACTTCACACAGTCCCCCCAGTGGACAAAAAGGAGAACTGCATCAGTATAAGTGGAAAAAAATCTTTATTCTTCCTCTTCCTCTATATAACAGTTTAGAAATGCAAACGAAACTTAAGGTTGCAGGTTTCATGGTTTCATAGCATGTTCTCAGTGAGTGACTCACTGCTCAAAAAAAAAAAAAGAAAAAGAGAGACGATTATGACTGTTTTTCCAAACCACAGGAAGGATGTGGATATGTACTTGCTGCTCATCTCAGATTTATCTGGAAGAGCTCTGGCCACACTCCATGTTTAAATATCAGTGGAAAAACTGCAACTGTGAGAGACAAGTGAGTTGACCAAAGAGAGGGAGGGCAGAGATCGCAGATGTATGCAGAGCCAAAATCCCTCATGTTCCACTCTGATTAATCTCATTAGTGTAGCATCAAAAGACAGCTAAGCCGGTCACTACTGCCACTGATAACAAGGCATCCAGCAGAGGAGGAGCAAACAAATAGAGGCTTTGGCATTAATGCATGTTCAGAGAGTTCAGAATAGAAGATCCTAAAACAATTCATGACATTTGTGCCTTAAAGCTTACTGTAACTTAGGAAGGTGAGCACAGAAAGCTATTAGCACTGTCAGACAATACACAAGCAATATCTTTGCTCACGTTCAACACACCTTTCAACACTTTTAGCAGTTTCACACACGACTAAACCTTCTCCATTTTCCAATAAGGAGGGCCCTTTACAGCCCTCGCTTGGCACTGACACCCCTCAGCATCACTCTTCATGGAGGCAGTGGTTGCGGTCTTCATCTCTGCGTGATCCCTTATCCAGGAAAGGCACCTTTAATAAGTCCGATTAGCACCTGTACTGCAACTTTGCGTGATGGCTAAGCTAAATGGGCATTCAGGGTAAAACAAGCGAGCGTGTGTGTGTGTGTAAAGTTGCATGACTCTGGCCAACAGGATGCCAGCTGTTGGGTGCCATGCCAAACCAAGGCAGCGGATGATGGAGATTAAGGGTACTGCAGGGATCAGAGGAGGAGAAGGGGAAAGAGGAGAGCCACATGTGTCGAAGAGGAGATGGCTGCGAAACTTTCAGCCGGTCAGAACCTTACAAATCCCTTGCCATCTTCTCCAAGAAAACAGCTTTCGATGAGGACTTTGTTTCAGTCCGCCGGGACTAGGAAGGCAGAGAGCCTCACAGGACCTCTCCACTGCTTCCTCTCCACTGCCTTCCCTTTCCCTTCCTTCATCCCCCTTCTACTTTATTGCAAGCATTTTCCCTGGCAAGACAGAGGGAAGATGCTTATTATTTTTTTCTTAATAAAAAAAAACGACCTCTTGTCTTAAAGCTGTCGCATCCACCTGTGCTAGTAGCCTCTGTGTTGATAAGGCAGCTGTCGAAGCCACCGGCAACGAAATACGTTCTGAAGTGGCCCATGAATATTTGAAGTTGAGCAACACGAGGAGGGGAAGGGAGGCGTTCAGTGGATGGTGGGAGGGTGGGAAAACAAGAGTGGGCGTCAATATACCTTTTAATTACATGTTAGATGTGACAAGACAGAAAAGGATGGTAGGGATTTGGGGTGGGTGAACAGACTAACAACGCCTCATATTTACAGGGATGCTTTCACCTTCTTCAAATCATCATAAATAATCCTCACTAATTAAATAAAACACATACCAAAAGAAAGACAGCAACACAGGAGAATGATACAGCACAAGAAATACATTCTCTGCAATATCAGTTAATGGGGCACGACCACAAAAAACAGTGACAGAAAAAAAGAAGTATTTCCTAAATCCAGACAACGCAGAAGAGTACACCTCCTGTAATGCAAACTGTGCTGTGTCTTTGCCCCTCGCATTCTCAGGTAGTACCTCTTATCTCAGTTCACGTCACGGAGCCTAGGGGGTTTTATTCAAGTTCATAGGTTAACTTAAGGCTGTCCCCCTGATGCACTACTGACAAAGGATAGAAAGTGTGCAGATAGATTAATATACTGTGCATAATCTGTCTTTGACCATCACACACACCAGCCTGAATCCTGGACACCCAACAACATCATCCAGCACAAGGGTTTGACTGATAGACTCACTGAGTTTACTGAGTATAGGGGCTAAGCAAGATTTTTTTCAGCTTCTAAAAGGCAATATTTTTGAAAAAAAATAGTATTCATGTTTCTTTTCTAGGGCTATTACTACTACAAATACACATTACTACCAGTACTAATAATATAGATAAAATAGTTTTGCGTACTTATGTGGCATCTTATCTTAGAATCACTTTAAACATGTGTTACAGGCTTTCCATAGCCAACCAGCATATTAGTGGGTCAGTTTTATAATAAATATGTATCAGAGGTGTACAACATTGACGGTTGAAGTTGATCCCATTGTCCACCCCATATATTAGTCTAACCCATATCAACTCAGCAACTCCCTACGAACTCAAAGACCAACACACACACACACACACACACACACACATAAACCAAATACCCCAGCCCCTCCACCTGCCGCTATAAATTTCATCTTTTTACCTCCTTTACCTTGGAAGAAACTCTTGACGCGGAGGTAGGAAACAGCAAGGCGCAGCACGGACAGCTTGTCCAGCTTGGAGATGACATCCGGGGGGAACGGCAGCAGGCTGGCCAGCCGGTCCAGCTCGGCATTCAGCCTGTCTCTGTGCCGCTTGGACGGGTTGGTTTTCTCATTGGAAGAAGACGGCTTCCTGACGATGAGATGGACAGAGGGGAGAGACATACATGGGCATCAGGACGTGTGTGTGGATATAGACTTGTGAGAATCAGAAGTCGTGCATTCAGTTGTAAAATAAGAATCACTTTCGGTAAATGGCCCCCTACTAAATCATGTGTTTTTTCTCTCACTGCACACACTGATAACCACCTCAACAGGCAATAAGTGACAGCAGCACACAGAGAAGGATTTACTTGTTTAACTTCACTTGTTGAAGCCATACTGCTGTTAATGGCAAAATTTGTTGAAATCTCATCCACACTACATGACACAGACCTTTTTATAAAGCCTCCACGGTCAGCTTCCCGACCTCTCTTGGTAAATTCTAAACTCTAAAACTCTAAACACTCATTCCAACTAAGTTTCTGGGGAAAAAGTAGAGCAATGCCTGACTCATCATAAGATGTTTATTGTGTGACTATGTGACTTGTTGATCAATGTGAAAAACAGGGCACCAAACTATTAAACAAAGACTTGGTATGAATTTGTTTTTCAGAAACAGTTTCCAAATAGATACCTTTCACTGTTGCTTAATATGTGTCCCTGTTATAATGATACAAACTACGGGATCATGTTTTGTCTGACTATGTAAGTATGGCAAGCACCGCACCTTGCCAACCCAAGTAGAGACAGATATGACCAAATAAACTGCACTCTGCACAAGTCCCTCTCTCTTTAAACTGTATTTCCTTTTGACTCAGCCTTCCCCAACAAACCATGCACCACACTGATTTGTGTTTCCTCCAGTGACAAATGTCTTTATTTGACGGTTGGATTTGTTTCTTCACAACAAGATAAAACAGATGAGTTAAGAGTTTTCTCATTTCAAGTTTGTCTCCCTGCAAAATATCTTTCCACGCTACACATAAATCCTGTAGGTTTACATTACATTACATTTGTCTTAGCAACTCCTGATATTAAAGGTACTGGACTGTGCCGCAGAGAATGTAAAATGCTCCTTCGGCACAGAGTTATTTGTGCATTTTAGTAAGGTGTACCACAGCGTTACCGGCTGAACTATAACATGATCCGCCTATGTAATGGTCAGCTCCAATTTCCACAGCTGAGAGTTTCTGTTCATCTCCACGGAGACAGAATACCTTTACATGAATGCTTCGACTTTGTCTTATTATGATGAACCAACTGATAATCACATATTCTCCACAAGTTACTATTGAAAAATATACAAAGGAATGCATGTGAACGTTGGGGTTTGATCGGATTATTATCCAGCTAAGCTAAAGTTTACTTCACTTGTAAGTTCAGCAACATTTATGAGGAACTAAAGGTACCAAAACAACATTATTATTTCAATGTTAAACAAAGAAAGATCAATAGATAACTGGAGGCACTGAATTATAATTCAAAGTCCTAAAATATCCAGTGGCATAACTAGCAGACCGGAATTAGAAGAAGTATATTTCTGTCCAGTGCACATACAGTGTCGATTTGATGTGGTAAAGATTTCCTCTCAGATCAGCAGCAAAGGCTGAACATGAAAACTTTATGAATGCCACAGGCCTTGTTAAATTACTACTTCCCTCTTCAAAATCTTATATAACCTACCTACATTCACTATTGATGACATCAGCTGACAAGATTGTCCAAAAACATCAAAAACTATGGACGCCTAAAACACCTTCAACCAAACACACACTTTGACTCCTATGCCTGCGGGTAAACACATGCAAAGTTTACAACAACTCTATGCTAAACGTTACTCTACTGCCAATGATAAGGGATCGAGAGGGAGGCAAATACAATTATAAACTTAGGTCACCCATCATTCACCCCCATTTCTGGCTATTTGGATGCAACTCTTTAAGGTAGAAATCTGTAGCAAATGTTAAGCTATAGTGAGTGGTATGAGGCCAATAAATAAATAACCACTATAATAGCCATTATGATTATATCATGTTATTCAGTGCTGCATTTCTATTAAATCTGGCAGTCAATACCAACTGGAGCTTATACCGTTATTTTCACACCTTCATGCTGCTGCCACTCAGTAATTTCCTGTGATTATAATTTAGCTACTCTTTAGTGTACCAAATCATAAGGTTGAAAGTGAAGTTTTCCCTGCACGTTAGCAAGGTAGTAAAAAATAAGTGCAACCATTTGTTAGCAAGCACTGATTGAACAAATGTAACACATTCAACAGCGCTCCTTAACTGTTTTTGGACGGGCTTCCTCCTCTTTCTGCCCGCATACATGCAGTCTCCCGGAGGGATCATGATCTTGCGCTCCGTGGAGGTAACAGGTGCGCTGCCGGTGAGATAGAGAGGACGTTAACTTAAATATGACTGGAGAGAGAAACGTAACACATGTAAGACAAACATGTTCAGACTGGTTGTTGCACATTATATCATTAAAAATCATTCCTTGGGATGAAATATGCAGTAAATCCCTGCATCCCTAAAATTAAAGTAAAATAACCCTAATTAAGCTATAGTTAAAATTCAAACAAATTAGCAAAGTATTAAGATTTATGGCATATGAAAGCTTACTAACAATGCCAATAGTTACAAAATAAAACAACACACTGGTGCAACTTATCTAATCATTATTTTGAAAAGCACAGAAGACCGGATCCTTGAATATAAACTATAAAATAATAATGTAATTAAAATCACACCAAAACGTCAAAAGAAATAAAAGCACTAACCCGAAATCTCGGTGGATATCAGTTAATTCCAGTATAGTGTTGGTTGTTCACATTCACTGTAAGTGCAGAAAAGAGATGCGTCTCCCTGGGTGCACCGACTCGGTTTTGCCAAATGATAAATCCAAGTGAAATAAAATAAATCGGAGAGGTCCTGTACGAGCTCCGAGCTGATGTTTTCATCAGCTTTACACTGCTCGGGGCAGATGTTGGCTGATGCTTTATACCCAATTGAGTCGCCTTCACTTCCTCGCGTTTCAGGTGGCGGATTCCTCTGAATGACATGTCGAGCTCTTCGCACGCAACTCTCTGCCTCACAAACAGAGCCCGAGCGCACACACACACACGCACACGCACACACACGAGACTTAGCCTATGCTGCTTTCAGGTACTGCCTGCTTATTGGAATTACGACACTTCCAATTTATATGGCTTCCATATTTGTGGCAATTGCTTTTATATATAGCCTAATAATAAAAACCACATGCTTATTTTTTCTAAATGTGGCTGTTATTCTTTTTTGCATACTTTGATAAGCACTGGGCAACATTAAAAAGTTGCGTACAAACATTCTCTCTTTATTCTGTGGCTACAGCTTCTGTTTGGCTTACTAAAATAAAACAAAAAACGCCACTGACAGTACCATATTGTATTAGTGTGCTATCTGTATGAAGCTACAGCCTATGTATTTTCGACTTAAATATTTTTTAATGCGTGATTAGTTTGTATATTTACGAGGAGTACGTGAAAGTAGCAATAGCCCAAACCGACCCGAGCCTGCAGCCGCGCGCAGCACACACACGTTTTCTGAGCTGCGCGAGGGGAGGGATCACACGCGAAGGGCAGCTGAGGCACAAATCTCAAGATTCACACTGAGGCTATCCGCGGTCGACGGCACTCACGGACCGGAGGGTTTTTACCACAGCGGCCCGTTAAAGACAAACACACATTTTACAACGAAACCTGCTGTAGTCTACTTGAATATAATACTACGTTGGACGGAACTGGGCTTCTTATAATGAATTCAATGGATGTAGCTTTCGGAATCAAGTTGGCTCTCTGGGACAAATTTGGCAGCTGCGTCAAGTTCGGTACAGATGCCAGATTTACGCCGGAAACTAGATGATTATTTCTTCAAAACAAAAGCATTAGTCTGTCGCGGATTTAATAGTGGGGTTCATCTGTAGAGTCTCTGGAATAAAATGTGACAGCACTGTGAGTGTGAAAAGACTAATTAAGGTCGCAGTCATCCTTTTTCTTGAAGTAATGTGTCTTGAATGTCAACAAGTTAGCCAAATGTTGCACTTCGTCTTGTCAGTGCAGAACACAGCGTTTCACTTTGTTAGAAATTATTGAAACGTATTACTTTGACTAATCTGAACTACCTTTAACGAGTCTCAATAGCTAAGGCTCCGTGTATAACGTCTTATTTTGAATTATATAACCGGAAGTCCTCTTACAATCTGGTTGACTTGACTAAGCTGGGTTTCAATTCAATTTCTGTAAAATATTGGATACCGAATTTAATTATTCATTGACTAATTAAGCGATAAGACACCAGGAGACGCGGTTAACTGTCAATAGAAAAAGGAGGCGTCTTGTAGGCTTGATTTGTTGTTGAGTTAGCCTGAAATCATTGCACTGGTTGTGAATTTACATAAACGGAGAAGCCAAATGAAGAGTAAATATTTTATTCTTTTATCGGTTAAAATGTTAGTAATCAATTAAAGCTTTAACAACCTGATTGTCAAGTAATATATGTAGCTGGTTATTTATAGCGCAATATGTAGGCCTAAATGGTCGAAGATAACAAACGCTTCAAATGTGACGTAGCCTATTCAGTCTCGAGGCTGTTTGTTTTTTTGTTTTTTGTGTGTGTGCCTGTATTTTTATGTTTAAATATTCAAGTCTTATATTTGTATTTAATATTGACCTTTATAAAATGTTGCCTCAGACTGACTGTGGGCAAGCATAACGTTTTCGTGTGCAAGAGCCATAGACCAAACCAGTTGCTGCAAAATGCAAACCCGAGTGGTTGAATGATCTGTGGATACATTCAGGACACCCTCTGCAGCTACAAATGCCATGTACTGTATAAGTAAATGGACAACGAACAAAGGATACGGACTGTTTAATACTGCTCTGGTATCAGAGAACAGCTTGTGTCACGCCACGGCAGGATCCTTTCACCATGCTCATATGATTCCACACGAAAGATAAACAATGCATGGCATGTCAAATCGGGTGTATTTAAAATATGTTTTATAGATTAAAACTTTTTTTGGCTGATCTATTCCCCTTAAAATAACCCTCAAACGTGCTTTTCTGTGTACTTTTAGTTTGCAAAGGAATTAATTGTATCTTTTGACTTTTAATTGTTCATTTTTGTTTTTATGGTTGCTTGTAAAACTTTAACCTAATAAAGTATGTCACTGTAATGTGTTGTGTCTTGTCACTGAAACAACAACAGGAATCATCTTAGAATATATGCACAGTATGTAGTTTGTATGGCAGTCTACTGTACTGCACCCTAGTGTACAAATTCATGCACTACAAACAGTCAGGTATGCCCCTGAGCACACAATGCTTATTGTGTATTTATGTGTACCAAATCATGCAAGCTTATGGCTGAGATACACTTTTCTTCTTTAAATAAGGATGACATAGTAGCAGAGAATCCCCTTGGTGATGTTGTGCCACATGTGATCACACATACAACTGAAGAAATAAGAAAATACCCTGGTAAAAAGGGTGGTGGTGGTGGTGGTGGGGTGGATACGTGTTTCTTCCTTCGCTGAATGGATTGCTTGACAAAATGAATACACACAACATAAAATGACAAAAACAAAAGCAAAAACATTGTGGCTGTTATAGCATCTCTTTAGGAAAGAGCAAATAGGAAATAGAAACAAATGGAAACAATAGAGCAACTTATAATATTTATAACTTTAATAATATTATAACTTATAATAATAATTATAAGTTAATAAGTAAAGTATAAGTAAATAATAATAATATTACCAACAATAATATCCAGAAAGGCTGTATTTGAAATTCAAATTCAGTTCTGAACATATCCAGCATTGCAATTTGACCTATTTTACATTAAACAAATGCAAAGTCTGGATGGTTAAAAAATGTTTTTATTTAATTACATGGCCAAGATGTGGTGTTGTGGTGTCGCTCCACCTTCTAAGGTTTAAGTCAATCAGTAAGATTATTTTCTAAATATCATGCTGTTCTATCGGGTGATGTTTCATTTGTTGTGACAGGTGGATTTGGGGATCTGAAGGGGTCCTCCTGTTCACACTGTCAGTGGCTGCCATTAAAGCAATGGTATCAATGCAAATCCACTGGCAACACTATCCAAGCTGCCTTCCAGATTAGCCCAGGCTTAAAGCTCTGCTAACACTGCTGGGGCAAACCTTTGCACGCAACCGTGTGTGCATAAGTGCATGTCTGTGTTCGCTGTGTGTGTGCATGTGTGCTTGCAGCACGTATGTGTATGCGGCTTAATACACATTTCAGAATAATGACCACAGAGCCAAAGAGCACTTACTTAAAGCCATCTGCCAGGTGCAATAGTGAGGCTTTCATTGATTAAGATGTCTGTGTTAGCATCACCGTGGGATTTCAGGAGATGTGCAGAGCTGCGACATGACAAGTCTGATTCTAATGGTCATTCATAATTGATGAGATGGTCAATATCGGAAAGACAACTTAAAACACAATTAACACATAGTATAGCTAGCTAACAATCTTGAACTTGTACACAAATAAGTGGATGTACATCAGTAACCTTGTGAATATGTGAGAAAACTATGAGAAAAATGTGGAATGTAAGTTGTTGGTCTAAATTTGCTATATTTCTAACAATGGGTGGGGTCAAGAGAGGTGATGACCTCACTCACAGATGACCCTGACCTCAGAAAGCAAGAGGAGAGTTCATAGTCTGGCAAGTGCTGTTGTGAAGCAGGAATGATGTTGTCAGGATTTGTGGAGCCAGAGTATAATCCATGACAGCAGAGAGTCGTTAATGGACGACAAGACCAGCTCAAGAGGTCAGGTTAGGTCAGACGGGACGCATGTTCTGACCTTTAGGACATGCATGAAATACTGTGCAGACTTACACACACATACACGTGCACGCATATGGAATATATACAATAGTGCAGCTTCAACTGTTTAAATTCATTCACTTTCGCAAATGCTGGAACAAACAATCACACACTGTGTTTAATACCACATTTGAACAGATTGGTGTTTTTGGTGGGGGGTGGGGGTGGGGGGGCAACGAATAGATCTGCTTTGATCTCATAAGACTATGAAGCTTAAATCCAGGACAAAATTAGACAATGACCTTGAAAGGCACAGAGTAAAATAGCCTACGATGCACAATCAAAATCAAAATTTGACAAAATATGACGACTACAAAACTTAGGAGTGTACGAGTTATCGCCTGGGAAATATGCTGGGTGTCAGCATAGATCTCGTGAATGATCCAGGGTTACAGAACAGTCAAATTCTGAGATTCAGTAATACTAATACAACACAGAACAGAGCATTACAAAACACTGAAAAGCATTTAAATATTTTAGCTCCATGAACTGATCTCGATTCCTCTAATCGGATTATTATCAGGGCTTCAAACGTGTGCACCTATCTTCAAAGAAATTGTAATATACCAGAGTTGAACCATGATACTTAAAAATAAAATTTCTCAGACTAATTGTCACTTTATGATAGGACTGTGATACTCCTCTGTGATACTACTGTACTTATTTACGCTCTAGATGATGTGGAATGAGGTGTGAATCCAAAAGCCATGAGAGGTTCTAAAAATGAGATTTTGTGTCAAGCAGGTAACTGGATGGTCAGAGAATCAAGTCCATTCATTATTTCATCCCATTCTATCTTACTGTAACATAAAAGATTTTGCATTTCAATTTCAGCAGTTTTGTGCTCCAAATACGTGTTTGGCTGGTTACACACGACAAGGCAATATCACCCAATGGAGCCAAATGCAACAAAATACACCTCAAACTCGTGCTTTGCCGTCACGTTTCCGTCAGTCCCTGTATCAAGAGCCGTGTGTCAATCGGTTTGAGAGGGGAAAATTGTGTTTTGGGACTCTGCGGGGATAATCCTTTGTTGACATTTGGATTTGGGTTTTTCAAAAGTCATTTTATGGTCAGAACAAGGGTCAGACGGAGGTTGTCTTCCTCCTAGGCTCCCCTCAATCTCTCTGTAATCTGCTCCATCCCGTGGCTGTGATTCTGTTTCTATGTGTGTGTGTGTGAGTGTGAAGTACACAGAAAAAAAGAGGGGGACAAAGAGACCAATGAAAGGGTCATCTGTGTTGTGTAACACCCAGGAATGAATCACTGAATCACTTTTGCAAGCATGAATGTTGACAGTGGAATGCTAATGTGAAATCAGGCAGCAACTGTTTGTTTGGACGCAGTTTTTGCACAAACAATACGCAGGGCTATGATAGTTGTGCACGCTGGTTATTGGATGTACTTAAGCTTTTGATTAACAACTGTTTAAAACGTGTACAGTTTGACGGGTGTAGGTCTTCAGTGAGTAAGAGGGCAAAGTCGGCAAAATAAGAGTGAGAAAGAAAGGAATCAGCATAGAAAGAAAAGTGTCAAGTATGAGCTCACTGTGTTCACAATGAAAGCTCCAATCCTGCAATCCCTGCTCCCCACTAAATCACAGAGTCTGAGGGACATTACATTACATTACAGGACACACACACACACACACACACACAGTAGTAAAGCCATTGCCCTAGGTGATGTACATCTGAAAACCGCACTGGCTTGTACAGCCAGAGGCCAATGGCCACAAAGTGAATTTCATAGTAATGACACCCAAGCTTTTAGAGAAGACTCCCAAATGCTGAGAAAACCCTCTATATCTGGCAACTTAGGCAAAATGTGTCACCTCTGACAGAGAGTAAATTATTTGTTTTGCATTTCACCCCAATCCCAAATATCTCCACACACACACACACACCTGATAGAGGAGCCCAGCACCATCACAATCCATTAAGTTTACGACTTAAATCGTCAAATCTTGTATTTCTTTTAACGGGTGAAATAAATTGGGGGATAGTTTGGGAGTCATGGGGAGTCAGTTTCCTGACTGTAGAGGAGTGATTTACCGTATTCTACCTTGGACTAGGATAATGTCACTTGTTCCAATACTTTTAAAAACACATGAAATGGCTTTTTTTATATACATTTCATGACGTAGACAGGCCCCAACCAGTTGACTCTATGTCAGCATTGGCCTCGCAGGTTCAGGGCTAATTTAAAACAGTAGATGGCATGTTGAGCCATTTTCAACCCATGAAATAAAGATTTT
Source organism: Macquaria ambigua (assembly GCA_008360985.2). Lineage (NCBI taxonomy): Eukaryota > Metazoa > Chordata > Actinopteri > Centrarchiformes > Percichthyidae > Macquaria > Macquaria ambigua. The sequence continues at coordinate 454,736 of VMKM01000103.1, read as the reverse complement.
TATACATTTGGTAAGAAATGTAAATATTTGCACCAGCATTGATGTGTTTCATCACAGTACAGTCATATCGTTTAGTTTACAGCTCAAAAAACATGTTTAAGTGTGCAGTACCACTGTAAGCAATCAACTTGTCAAGATTTTGCAGCACATTTGCATTTGTGAATTTAGTGAAATGTTCCTTAACATTTGACAGTAGAAGACAATATGATACATTTTCTTATGATTATTCTATTAAGGCTAACTGCTCCTATTGATTAAGCATATGCCCTATAAACATAGTTTTATGTTAGTCTGTCCTCAGTGTGTCTGTTGAGGAATACAGTTTGTAGTGCTATAAGGAGGCACGTGGAATGAAGAGTGGAAAACTGGCACTTAGTGAAAAGGAATCTCTTCTGGGGATCTTAACCTAGGCTTTAACTCAAACAGACTCAGGTTCCTTCAGTCGGCCCATTTTACCACAGACAGGAGACAGCTTTCAGCCAATGAGGCAGACATCTTGGCTAAGGCTGTCTCACCAGTAGCAGGGGCAGTTGAAAATACAGTCAGTTTGAAATAAATGAATTAATTCATTAAACAAATCTTCTTTCTGAGTCACTATCTACATCACTGATTTTGTGACCTCTATGATCTATGTCCGTTGTTCCTCACTACTGCATGACTACTGTGTTGACAGTTACAAACAATATTATTAAATGTTATTCAATCCAATCAAAACCGTATGCGAGTGAAATCAATTGGGAGGAAATTGAATGAGTCACTCCATTTGCTGCCCACATGCCACAGCGATGTTAATATATTCCAAATGTATTTCTCTCTCCTACGGTTTCTCACAGCTCACAATATGACTGTACATCTGAGCGCTCAATCTGCCACAGCCCTGGAGAGGAAAGCTTTCCTCCACTGAGTGATGCTTTTCATTAAACTCTACAGGAACCCTGTCGCCTGCCTGTCGGGCCAGTCTATATCCAGGTCATCAATAATGATTTCAACAAGGCCAGTTGCTATTTGGTCATGTTTGGGGATGGTCTGCGTTTCTGAACTTTGGTGAAAGTGGTTTTTAAAGCACTCGTCATATTAAAACCAACACATTTTTCAGCTGATCCAGCTCATATGGTGACAGTAAGCTTCAAATAACAAAAACACTTCAGCCAACATGGACAATGGTGTATATACTAAACATCTACTTCTTTAAAGCCCCCCTCCACGCAATGTTTTGCTTGTTGTTACTTCACTTAAATATTTGAGTTTCACTGTGCAGAATGATTTATGTGTAGAGTTGGAGACTACAAGGCTGTTTTTAAATTCATCTGCTGATGGGGAGAAAGTTTCTCTGTGCTGACCTTAAATCTCAGTTCAAAACAAGTACGACTCATGAAGTTATGATGTCACAAAGTCCTGCTCGTACTTTTTCGTATCATAAAGGTTTGGAAGCCCGTGGTGGTCCAGTATGTGATGTGGAAACTTGAAACCTCCAATACACTGAGAACAGATTTTTACGGGAAGACATCTTGTGTCCAGGAGTTAAACTTTTGAAATCAAAAATATTTGCATATTTATAGATTAGGGATTTTTCAGTGAAAGAGAAGGAGGATCAACAATTTTAACTAATACTAATACCATATTAGACACAAATTATTATTCAAAGCACAGTAGTTTTACATGACTTGTCTGGAGGGGATCTTTAAGTTTCAGTTGTAGAAAACTTCATATGAGCTCCTAGACAAGACCTCCTTGGCTGATAATTATGACTTAAACAGCTACACCCATACAGGTTTAAACAAGCCAATGTAACTTTTGCTGTACTGCAGCCATTGTGGCTACAGGTGGCAATTACGGCATAATGCTAAATGCTAAGATGTAGTTTTACAGTAGCACAAGTAGAGAAGAGTCAACAAGTCGGTAAACTGACTCCGTAATGTCAGCTACCCAGTGAAATCCATCTAAAGTTTACTAGCATTAGCTAACATTAGCCCCCATAAACTACTGGTCATACAAGACCAGGTAAGGCTGTAGCAGCAAAACCCCGACGTGTGCTAAAATAAGTAAGGCTGAGTTTTATTGCTTTTGAATTCAGCTTTTTATTTGTAAGAGAACAACGTAATATTTCTTCATTAAAAAGTTAAATAGTCATTTTATTTTGCTGCATTTAATTTTGGATTTTATTTCAGTGTTTAGTGACTCAATTCATAATCCAGGTTCCTTTTTGAAAGCGTACAGTATGTTTATTCATGTTTCCCCGACACAGAACATGACTAAACAGGATGTGCTATCAGTCATCTCATATATTTAATTGACCCATCTGAACACTGCCACAGCCCATCCTTTGGATTTAAGACATGGATTATTAAGTACCTGATATTTAGGAATGATATAGGGCTCCATCTGTCTGCATGCGCACCGACTGTTTAATGGTGGAGCCAGATGCAAAAACATAGAACAGGCTCAGTGGAAACTATTGCTCAATGCACCTCTTTCAAACAAAATTTATACTGCTCATAAAATGCTCCCAAAATGTTTTTGCCAATGTCTCCTCATCTCAAGTCCAACAAGATCTTAAACGGCAAAAAAAAAGAAAAAGAAAAACATATAGTTATTGCATCATCATAATGTTTATTTATTCATGGCAGCACAGTCTTGACTAAAAATCATCTGTTTACATAGTGGCCCATAAACCAAAGACATAACACACTAGTAAAAGCAGTCCAAGAGACTGCATGACTAAAAAATTGCTTGGCTAATGTTCCTTTCTCTGTCCATTTGCTTTCCTCATCAGTGCACCTTTTTAGTCATTACTGCTTTAAAGTCTCAATCACAGTATTACTGGCTAATACCTGTTTTATGTTATTTTATTGTTACACTCATAATCTCTCTCTTCTTCTCTCCTGACCTAACATGCCACTTTTACAATACATATGCTCTACCTCTCACATTTGTTCAGATAAAATAAAAATCTCTCTCAGCTCACGTTCACTCTCCCTCTGCTGTGCGTTTGATCTTCTTGTCTTCCACAACTCTCTGCTCTCTAACCTCTCTGCATTACCCATGTGCAGCATTAGCAGTAGATGGTGGCAACCGTATCACTATGGCAAAAAAACATAATTTCCCACACATCACATGCTTTGTCAAATCGCAGCATGGCACTGGACTGAGCCGGCCCTGTCACACCTCCCCTGCTTTAGGATCCATGAGGAATACTTTAAGGCAGTTTGGTCCTGGAGGCTCCTATAAAGACAGTTTATCAGGGCCTGGTTGGTCGTTTTGCTGCAGCGTCCTCTTGCACTAACACCGCTAGTGGTCTGGGACACTGGCGTCCAGAAGACGTCCACATTATTCGTGCCTTGGCTAGAGGTCAGCAGCATTTTACTCTTATTTTAAGTACCTTTGGTGTCCTTCCTGGTGGGCATCAGGGCTGCTGGGTTACCTTTTGTTGGAGGAGCGAACCTGGTGTCTCATCCAGCCCGTTGGTGCTGATGAAGAAAGGTGGAAAGAGAAACAAAATGGTAGAGAGACAGATTATGATGTTGTCTTTGCGTGTACTGGTGCTCCAATTTCTCCACCAGATTTCATAGCTCACTTTTAACCTTTGACACTCACAGCGTGGTTCACCTTGTTGCCTTGGGTTGCTGGCGCTGCTACCAAAGGAAGACTGGAAGTTATGGATGGTCTCTTGAAGGATCTGCCTTTCTCTGCCCTGATGACAGCCAACAATGGTCATTATAAACCAGTTAACATTTTCAGGCAAAGATGATGCTATACTTTCACATATCATGTCCCTCTGGTATCTACTGTAGGTTGTTCCATTTAGCAATTTCCATCCTTGTTCAGAGTAATTCTACATATCTCTGCTGGCTCACAATGTTAACAGTGTATCACGACATAACGTTGGGTTATACTGTGGAAAACAAATATAACTTAAGCCCAGAGATTCCTGGAAACACACCACTGGAAGTTTCCTTGGAGATACATAATATATGTTCATGATCCAAATGTACCTTTCCAGCATTGAGCTCTGATATGGCAGCCAAGATCTGTTGTCTGGGTCCATCCGTTTTAATGCCCAGCTCCTTCAGGTCTCCATCTGTTAGAGTCAGGAACGCTTCCATGTCCACCTCGAAGAAGAGAAAAGAGAACCACTGATGAAAACACTGTATGAAACATGTGCAATAAATTATTATTAAATAAATGCAATTTTCTATGTTTAATATAAGCACAGAATGGTGCAGTCCTTTCAGGCACTGCAGTTCAGTGATGCAGTTATAGGAAAGCAGTTTCCATCACGTTGAGAACTCGGTTTGAAACTTATTGAAACAAAGGAAAAACTTTGTATTTGAAGGAAAAGGTTTTGAAATTCCCCTAAAAAGACATAAAAGATAGAATACCTCCTGTTCCTCAAATATGGGCTGGTATTTCTCGAGGGACAGTTTCTTCAATATACTGGACAGCTCATCTGAAAAAGAGGAAAACAACATGTAGTATCATCGAAGGAAAAGTGATCAGACTTGGCACTCATGGCCAGAGTGTTCACAAGTAGATTTAGTTTGTGTGATTCCGTGTGTGTTGATTATTTTATGTCACAGCCCAAGGTGCACATGGTTCATGTCAGGCAGTGTGTATGGTAGAGCTGGGGCTCTATGGCTAAAATTGCTGAATAAATGTGGAATTAATGCTTGTGCCGTAGCAAAAAAATGTGGCATACAGAACATTGATTTCAGTGTATGCTGAATTCAACATGGTATCACCTTCATCAGTTATGGTTCCACTGCTGGAGCCACCACTGCTCTTGGAGCGAGGATGGGAAGAGGCTGAGGACAGAGAGTCTCCCGGCCCATTAGGAGGCTTGGGCGTTGGGGAAGGAGACGGAGTCAGGGTCGGCGATGTGCTCTTGGAAGTGGAGGAATTCCCTGACTGAGGTCTCTTCTTCAACTCCATCTTCTACAGAGGAACAAGGGTGGACAGTAGCAGCAGTTCACTGACATGACAGAAGGCACTTCCTTAACTTTGGCTGTTTTACGCAGTTACCAAAGTAATAACAGACAGGAAACAAAATACAGACCCTTCTTGAATGGATGTCGGAAGCGACCAGGCTGGGGTGAGAGTGGATGTCAGGAAGGCTAATATCAGGCAACGGCAGGCCGGGTGCTGAGGGTGGCAGTGAGGGTTGGCTCTGTGTCTGGCTGTGCTGTTTCTCTGGAGCTGGGGCCTTCACATCTATCAGACCTGCTGCTCGCTTCCTTTGGGCTGCTATCTGGGAGAGAACACTGTCTGCACTGCCCCCTGGTGGAAAAAAGAGGTAAGGGTATGTACACTGGTTGCTAATATTCCCATTGTGTCAGGGTTTGTTTGTATTTGTCTGTGTTTGTATAAACCTGAACGGTTGTGAGAGTCCCGGTTGATCCCTGCCACTCCATTGGAGCCTCCTGAGGAGTGGGGGGAGTGGTAGTGACCGGAGTTTGAAGGAGAAGAGGAGGAGGGCCCCTTGGGGATGCTGGGAAACTTAATGGACCTGCTAACCACACGACTGATAGATGTCTGACATAAAAAAAAAAAAAAAAAGAAGGAGAAGATTGCAAAAGATGTATGAATGAGGACAAACATACAAATGGGTTTTACCCTCACCACCCCCGAACACAAACTAACTTTCTCTCCCTCTCACCCCATAAACACTCACAATATCAGAGTTTCCACTGCTGTTCAGCTTCCTCTGGGGTGGCATGGGCAGGCGGGGCACTTCACTCTTTCCCTCCCGGAGGAGGCGCGAGCGGTCCGAGTTCCACGGTTCAAAGTTGGATGGAGGCAGGAAGGGAGGGATCACCGCTTTTAGCTTGTCATTGGGCAGCCGGGTCAAGGGCGCACCACTTCGGAGCTAGAGGGGATGGACAACATAGTATAATTACTAATAATACCCATAAACCTTCTTTATACAGTATAAGTTAAAAAGGTTAGAAAGTTAAAAACCCGGGGCAAAAGAAGAATCACTTTGCAACAGGTTGTTTCAGCCAAGCACGCTAACTTTCTAACATCCTGTAAGGTAACTCATTCTATTCCCAACACTGCCCAAGCTTGAAGAAATGTACAATGAAACATAGTTTACATCAAATCAAACACTCCTACCATTGTAGTTATGAGAAAGTCCTCCTTTTCTGAGGATGCCCTGCAAAGACCTGAAAAAAGAACACAAGTCACATTTACACCTTCCCTCCACCACATCTTATAACACACAAATTCTGTATGACATCTTTCTGAATTCAAGGATCAACAGGCACATGTACAAAGTCAGTCCCACGCCCCACCAGTACCTGAACAATACGGCCAACAATAAAAAGCAGCAGCCTCCTCTGGAGCCACAAAACACTTTATCCAACATTTATCACATAGGCAGTTCTCCCCTTTAAGCTAAACTGAATGCGATGTGTTACAGACTGCAGTAATTATGCTCTAAAAATGAGGATGAATTAATGTTATCACCGTGTCTCACCAGTGTCTTTGCTCTTGACTGCCCAGGCGGTGCTGATGTCATTCCCTCCCAGGGCAGGAGCTGGTGCCAGCGCCCCATTAGACACGGCAGCTGACTTCCTATTCGCCTTCATGGTGGCGTCCAATGACGTTTCAGCATCGTCTGGAAACGGAGCCAGGCGGTTGGATGACAGGCCGTGCCTCAGAGTGTGAGTCAACTTGAGCCTCCGGAACCGATTTGACATCCGACTCCACCAGGACTGGAAGGGGGTGGAGTCAAACGTGTAAGTGTCGTGACAGGGTAGAGTTATGGAGATAGCTAACTTTTCATATCATCCAGTCATTATTATTACATCATAGATAAATGTGATTTTTAAATGACATTTTAGTTAAATATAATCAATATACAAATAATTGATCAGCACTACATGGTATGGATTTGTATTCATACCTACATCATGAAGTAATATACTGTTTAACAGAATATTAAAGTAATATAACTTCACTCCTCCTTTACCTTAAGGCCTCCCTTGTCGTCAGGTGGCACAGGTACATTGTTGAGGGACTGTCGGCTTTTGGAGCGAGTCATTAAGGCTCTGCCACGATGTTTCGACTTGTCCTTGTCTACTTGCATACACACTGATGCTAACAGACGCACCAACTCAGTGTCTGAGAAAATCCAAAGTAGACAGAGAAAATAAAATAAGGATTCACTGGGTGAAAGGGTTAACAAACCTCATGGAAACTACCTGGCAGTTGTCTATTTGTTGTTAAGACATAAAAGGCTAATTAGTCAAAACTTCCTTAGAATATGATATTAGCTTTCTAGCTGTTTTCTTGAAGAATATCATTTTACAGTAAGATGCCACTTTCTCTCCCTTTCATTATCAATTAATCTATCGATTACTTTCTCGATTGATGGACTAATCTTTCGTTTTGTAAAATGTCCGAAAATAGTGAAAAATGCCCCTCACAATTTTCCATAGCCAAGTTGACATATTCAAATTGCTTGTTTTGTCCAAACAACAGTCCAAAAACCAAAGATAATCACTTCCAATTATAGAACACTACGAAAACAAACAAAAGTTCAAGACCATGGAAGAGACGCAGTTGAAAGCTAGTAAGTGCTTAAAATGATTTCATCAAAACAAATATTCACATTTGAGCAGATACCACCAGTGATCTTTGGCATTTTTACTTAAAGAAAAAACAACTGTTGCAAATTCCTTTTCGGTCAGCTGAATAATCAATCGACTAATCATTTCAGCTCAACAATTTATAGCCAATTTAACACCTAAAGGATTTCATTCCAGAATATGCAAGTTTATGTACATTTTGGACAATTATGCTTCTGAACTGTTATTGGTTAATATTAAAAAATCAGTACCTCTACCCTCTATCCTAGGTCAAAGTCTTAAGGTTGATTTTATTAATCTGGATATTTATTACAGTATATTAGAAAGGAATTTTTTGTTCTGTCTGAGCACATTTTCCCAAAGGGCTGTGATGATGGTGGGGGTACCTGGGTCATTCAGCAACATAACCAAATCAAAGGCTGTGTATCCATTCTTAGCTCGAAGGTTGACATCAGCCCCTTGACTCAACAGGTACTTGACAATGTCTTTATTACTGGAAGAAGAAGGGACAGACAGAGAGAAAACAACAAGAGTGGGAAAGGATTGGCGATAATGTCAGCATACATAGTGTACGTACAACATTACATTATCAAACAACTTATCCCATAAAGCAACAACGTTACCATAATAAACCAGCAGCTCCTTCTTACCCATGATAGGTGGCCTGCATTAAAGCGGTCCACCCATGGACCCCATCTTGTTTGTCTATGTCAGCATTCTTCTCCACCATCAGCTGCACCACTTCCAACTGACCGCTCACTGCTGCCATCATGAGAGGTGATGCTCCCTCCTGATTGGATGAATTCACCTGAGTGGGATCCTCCTCCAAGATCTCCTTGACGAGCTGGGAATTTCCTGAGTCACCATACACACATATATGGATACATAAATATGCAGATATATAGACTTTATTGTGTTTCTTTCAATGAAATCACCTGTTAATCTTCCTACCAAAACAAAATGTATGCGTAGTTTTGCTACATCTTTAAGTGTTCGATTGAACTCACCCAGCTTGAGGGCACTGAACACATCTGGTCGTCTTCTCTCATCGTCTGTGAAGAAACGAGCAAGACTGAGAACAGAAGAGCGTTCTGATATACCCTGAAACAACAGTCCTACTTGGCCAGACTCCACGTAGCTCAGCATAATCTGTTAGCGTGGTGGATCCATTAAAAACATTCTGCTGTAACTGGAACACTAGTCTGGAAAGTCAGCCAGACTGATTAAAAAAAGTGATATTTTTCATACACTTGTCGGCATAGACTTGTATGGCACATCACAGCCTAATCACTTACACATGAACTGTATTTATCTTAATAGATTAGCTTAAGCATCAAACAATATAGCCACAAGTAAGCTCTGGTCAAGGGTCTAGGTTTGGTGTCAGAAGTGGGGAGGACACAATAAGGTAAGAAAAAATGTCTTTATATATATATATATATATATATATATATATATATATATATAAATCTAGCAAATAACTAATTATGATACAATTGGTTATTGTCCTTTTCATAATGATGGATGGATGGATGGGTGGATAATGTTGCATTTGCATCTTCAGCCTACGACAGTACAAAGAGCTCTGTGCTTTACTGTCTTATTTTTAGCTGATGTTTGTGTTTTATGAGAATATTAACTGTAAATAAAAATACAGATTAAATGATTTTTTTAAAACCTGAACAACACAATTGGCTGAACCTTTTCTGCCCTAAGTAGTGTAGGTATTCCTTTGAGGCTGCATACAGCCCCAACAACCACCAATAAGGTAGGGCAGCCTATATGTTGCCTGAGAGGCGAAACTCAGGGCAAAAAAAAATCTACAAAACTTTCTGCTGCTCCTTAAGCTCATTGATTTACGCACACGGTAATAAGTGACTCAGATGAGTGTATCCACATTTTTATCAACTAAGATCTTATCGCATTTGGACTACGGTGTCTGGACAGTACGAGGAAATCAACCTGATCCAAACAAAAATGGGATTATGAAAAGTGAGGGGCACATGTTCCCCCTATCCCCAGTGGAGATTATGCCCTTGGTTCTGGCCGCAGATTTTCTTGATAATAATGCCCCAGTCAAAGCTTTTAAAAGAATGTTGTGCAGGAGAACTGAGCTAAAACCTGAACTACTAGTGAGAAAAGCAATCAAACATCAAAGCGGCTGAAAGATACCACTGTTGGTTTCACTCTCACGTCAGTGTTAATTGCAGTGCAAGACACCTGGATTCTAGTTGTGACAACACACACAGGGGCAGAGATAGGTTGTAATTTCTGCCAACTAGATAGAGGCAGATCAACCCTCCCTGTTAAACTGTAAAAATACATTAAAAAAAACATGTTCTTCGCCAAAATAAAACTCAAATACACCAAGAGTTCAACACACTCTCAGAACAAAACACAATTAAATATTTACTTACTCTTCTAACATCTACCGTTCACATCATTATTACCATTGCATTTCATTGTTAAACTATATCTTATCATATATTATTTTATTCTTTGAATCTGTAACAATCTCTTTCTCTTGCATTATAGTATCTTACTATAATAATGCATTAACTGTAGAATGTTTATAGTGTAGTAATGTGCAAACCATTTGTTGCCCTTTTTCTTACATTCTGAATTATTACACTCACATTGCAAACCTTGTACAACATGCTTTGGCAATACTGTACTTTATTATCAACATGCCAGAGATGGAAGCCATACCTGTCTGGGGTCGGACAGTGGTGATGGAGTCCAGATAGGCCTTGATGTCTCTCTGTTTAAGCTGCATGGCTAGTTCAAAGGCCGTCTTGGACAGAACGTTGATTCGGTCTGGGTCAGCTCCACGCTCCACCAGCTGCTGAGCCACAGCCACCTTCAGAACACACACAACTCTATTTGTCAGCTGCTCCAGTAACTCAAAACTATCAAGACTCTGTTTTTCTACCAGTTATAACTCCATATACATTTGTGCTGCGACTGTGTTTTAATCAGACTCACATGTATCAAGATGTAAATACATTTTAAGTGGCACATGCTATAAAATGTCATACCCAACTGACACCCACAATACCCAAAATTGTTTATCTATCAACCATCCCTCCATCCATTGACCCCCACCTTCCCACTGAGGGTGGCCACCATCAGTGGTCCCCAGCCAGTGGTCTTCTGGGAAAAGTTGACGTCAGAGCCCCACTCTAGCAGCAGGCGCACCGCGGCCTCATGGCCATGCTGAGATGCCACCATCAGGGCTGTGATGTCCATGAATTCTCTGCCGCCTCCACCTCCTCCTGGACAGCCTTCACCACCTCCAAAACCAGCCGTGCTGTGGAAAAAGAGGGACAGAGCCACACCGGTTTCCCAGACAACAGTCAACAGACAACAACAACAGTCGTAGACTAAATATAATGTTATTCAAAGGATATTTAAACTGAGTTTTATTATGGGGTAGGCTTAAAGCCTGTCTGAAAAACAGCCCAAACCTGCAACTGTTGTTGTTGTTGCCGTTTGAGACTGCATCCGCAGCAACAGCCAGATGATCATAGTCATCAACGTAGGCCCCGCTCTCCAGAAGTAGCTTGACTACATGAGTGTGTCCCCCTCGGGCCGCCATAGTCAGGACACTCGCACCTAGCCTGTTCCGTCCGTTAATCTCTGCCCCGTTCTCCAGCAGGATGTGGGCGACAGTCAGGTGACCAAACCTGGGTGGACGATTAAAGACACAAAGAATGAGATAAAGAGTGTAGGACTTAAGCATCTATTTTCCCCCAGTTTAAGACAGTTCATCAAACATGTACCAAATGCATTAGGGTACTGATCTCTAAATTGAATAGGCTCTCAGAGGGTTGAGACATCACTTATCATCACTTTCATCTCAATCCCAGGTTCTTTACTGTATGGCATGCCCTGCTTGTGCACTTGTATATATTATACATTAATGGAAACCATATTATGCTCAGGATTAGGACAGACACATGAAAACTGCATACCAATTTAACATCAGACACCAAGACAAAAAAAAACAAGATTTCATTATTAAAAATGTTGCTCGACCAAACTCCATGCAAGAATCTGGCAATTGCTTAATGTTCCCGTAACAGGCAAGACCTTAAAGACACATCTCCCACAAACAAAATATGCTTTTGATTAGAAGAAAAAGAAAAAAAAAGAAAAAAAATATTTGTAATCGTTTCACAATACCCACTGCCAGTAAAAGGCAGCCAGTGTGTTATGGTAGAAAAGGTTCGTGGTAAAAACAAGCAAACCAACATTTATTTTACACTAAAATTTATGTTTCTGTTCGACGATTTGAAGAATGGATTCTGACTATTTCTACACTGTATTGTGAAGTAATTCATCATCACCGGCATGGAGTGACAAATAAAATAGACAGATTTTTGAATGGAGTTTGGTGTGTCATTCTCTTAATACATTAAAGCATAGTGCAATGAGCTCCAGCCCGCAGCCCCACCTAGCAGCCTGCATCAGCGGGGTCCAGCCGTAGTTGTTGCGGCTGTCCACCGAGGCCCCCTTTCGTAGCAGAAACCGGACCAGGTTCTCGTGACCGCTGGCTGACGCAAACTGCAGGGCGGTGTTCCCCTCCTCGTCCGTACAGTCAACCGGTACCAGAGACAACATGTCCGCGGTGTTGCACTCCGACCCCGCTTCTGACCGCAGCCTGCTCTGCCGCCCGGACTCTTTGGGAGCTCCGGGCTCCAGGATCCCTCGGGCGGTTTCATAGTCCCCCTCGTCGCAAGCACGGAAAAGCAGCAGCGAATTAGCGGGGACACCGAAATTCATCTCCTCATTTAAAGCGTTACTCCGTCTCCATTCAATTCCAGTTAGTTTCAACGACGATAACGGTCCACAACTTTTCCTCTGTCACTCGGCGGCGGCCTGTGTTTGGAAATCATGACGCACAGTAAAATAAAGTTTAGTCTGCAAGTCAAGGACCGTCTTCTTCTTTTCAAACACTACACCCAGGGAATCATCTTTTACAAGTATAACACTTAGGGATATCTTAACGGGTTTCGACAAAACAACTTTCTGGCAACCGGCACTACCCCGGTTCCGTTACTTGTTCAGGAATCTGACCAGCATCAATTCATCTACAACAGAAACCATTGCCTTCCGCTTTCATCTTTCAAAAGAAATGCCTAATTATTTATGCCCATGCAATGGATTTTGCAGTTATTTGCTCCTCAATTAGCAGGACATCGGATGAGGGGAGAGCTTACTTACTGCTTTTACATTTACCCAGCCGGTATCTTTGAAAAGCGCCAAATGTGACAATTGCCAAGCAAGTTATTCATCTATAGTTTTAATGTGAAATTCACATAACTTGAAAATGACACATCTTGCAATTTCAAAATGCAATTAATAATGATAATCTTTTTCTTAGATGTATGTGTTCTTACAAATGTCACTCAGTTATCATATACAACCATGACCATGGTTTTATGTCTGCCTTGACAATGGGGTTGGGCTACCATAAGTGTACTCAGAATAACGAGTGTTCTCGTTATAATAACGAGCAATAATAGCGATATTAATCCTGATTTTTACTGCTTTTCACGTGTATATGGAAAGCCAATGAGGTCATTATTTGTCTCCTATAATGACCTAATCTACTTGCCATATATGTAGAACATGACATTAGTTCATTACAACTGACAACATGACTGCCACAAATACTGATAAAAGCAAATCATTTAAATTAGGAAGTAAAATAATAAAAAACAAATCATATGTCTTATTAAAGTGTCTCATAAAAGTGTGAGAGAAAGGATTATAATAAAATACAATTCTAGGGAGTCAAGTAGTTTTAATTAATTACTGTTAATATGTCTCCAGGATTTTATAAAAGACTGGCAATTCGTTTTTAAATGCTTAAAAAATAGGAGGTTGTTAGATTTTGGATAGAGTATCTTCAGATTTTGTTTTTTTTTTTTGTATTCAATAAAGTGTGTGTGTGTGTGTGTGTATAATACATCGAATGGCGGTGTAAAGTGTACGAACAATGAACTCATCGGCTTTCCAGTGATTGCCATAGGCGTACTTCAGTAAAATACAGATATTCCTAATGTTATTACTTTTTACATTTTATTTTGAAGGTTTTTACCGGATGTTTATGTTAATATTATATCTCACCTGACACGTGACTTGACAGTTCTGAAGAGTTTAGCGCGTACTGCCCTCCAGTGGTCACAGTTGGAACATACAACGCTGCATTAAATCCAATAGTCCAGTGTGGCCACTAGATGCCGCTGTTGATTATGGGTTACTCTAAAACACTAAAGAAGAAGTATCAGAAACCCGGATGAGCGGTACATATTCAGGAAACAGGCCTCTGCTCATCCCTTTTTTCTGAAGAGCTAACCACGTTGGTGGCGCCTGTTCCTGGCTCACCGCTGTTCGCTTGAATTTCTTCCGAATAAGTCGGTCAGGAATAATCAAAATGGTATGTGATGTTTGAATATAACTGTTGCTATTTAGTACGAAGTTTACTTTCTTTTACTTTTTCGTTTACTTAATTACACAGCTTAACTTCCACATCGAAAATCTACGGAGTGTGTTGGCTATCGCCGACAGCTTATGGTACTTGAAGTAGACGTCCCGCCACAAATCACAAATTGGACTATTTAAACTGGACAAAGTTCTAAACCTGTCATTACGTGAAACCGCATATTTCCCGAATCGTTAAGACACACTTGAGATAAGCTAAGTAAGATAAGCTATAGCCTCTTGCTCCCGTGATGCACTGTCGCTCTTATTATGAAATTGAAGGCAGACGTATTTCTGATAATTTAAAGACTAAATGCCCAACATCCTCACAGGATGTCATGTTGGACGGGATACATTTTCCATTGAGCTCAGACAGTAACGTCACTTGCCATATTTGAAAACGAACATCGGGACAATGGACAGTTGACCAACATTAGCTGACGTTAGCTGGCACATGCGCCCTTTATATGGCTACTTTGACAAGTTAAGTGAAGAACTTGACGTGGGAATGTATTCAGTTTAACCTAGACAGCGTTAGTTAACGTTACACTAAAGCTTTTTCTTTCTGGTGAAGCATAACGTTAGTTAAATTCAATATTAGGCACTCCACGTGCTAGTTAGCTGGTGCTGCGTTTAGGTGCTCAACGTAAATCTCAAGCGTATTTGAAGTCGGAAACCATTAGAAGGAATAATTTAAATTATGATTATTTTCAAATATGAACGTACAACAATAATGAATCAGTTGCCATAATTTCTAGTCATTCGGGGTTTACTCTTAACTCACTTAACCAACATTTGAAGTGACTGCTCAGTTTTCTTTGAAAAGTAAACCATACAGTGATGTACATGATGTAAGTCAAGACAGTGTTACAGTGAATACAGGAGGAAATACTGAAGCCATTATAATAATATGCTTCAGTAAATTGAGTACATCTGTCGTCGTTGCAGGCCCCCATTACTTACAATCCTCTGAATATAAGTGACCATTCCAGTGTTTTGACAACTCTTGCTTCCACACATGCAGGCTTTCAAGGACACTGGTAAGGCACCTGTCGAGACCGAGGTCGCCATTCACCGCATCCGCATCACCCTCACCAGCCGCAACGTCAAATCTCTGGAGAAGGGTAAGTAAGCTCAAAATAGTTAATGTTAACAATGGAACATAAGACCTGAGCTATGAGGATAAAAATTCGACCTGATAAACCCTGACGACTGTAATACGCTATTCTGAGCCATGGCTTCAAAAGTATCATGAGTGATTGCCGGTTGCTTGTGTTTTTGAAGTTTTGTCTTTTTATATTCCTCAGTCTGCGCAGACTTGATCCGTGGGGCTAAGGAGAAGAACCTGAAGGTGAAGGGACCTGTCCGCATGCCAACCAAGGTATGTACAAGTACATGGGGCTAGACACTTTCTTTTTACTGCAATGGTTTTATACACATAGATTTGCTCTTGTAATGTAAATCAGTAAGTCTGTTCATCTGCTCTCCCATCCTTTCTTTGTTTGCCATTTACAAATGAGCAATATAGCTAACTGGCTATATGCTAGAATACCAAAAATCAAGAAGGTGCTGAATGCAAAATATGTAATGAAAGAAAAGTCAAAGCAACTGCACACTTGTGCCTTTGCAAACCCCCACTTTATTTTCAAAGCATCTTCATCAGAGCATATAGGGAAAATTTGGCCAAAAGTTGAACTTCATCAACAATTCTGATTGGACAAAATTCCCGTACATGCTTTTCAGTTATTTTCAAATAACGTGCCTCTAAATGCATGATTGCATTACCTTTTCGTTCAACAAGATTTCCATGCACTCTGCCCCAAAAAAGGACGTCACATTTCTGATACATGTAACAATTATTAATCACATACTATAAACAGTGTATGAAAGCGACACCACAGTTTGTAGTTTGGTAGTCTGATAATGTACTAAAAATGGTGACAAAACATGCTAGAATATAACTTATATGATATAACTATATAGAATATAACTTCTGAATATAACTGAGCACATCCGCTTGGGTTAAGTTGAACAAAAGTGATCTCTGACCTGCGAATCCGCCCGAGCTGGCAGGAGATCGCAGCGAAATGGGAAACGCACACTTGAATTAGTCTGTCGTTTGGGCTTCAATAGAAATGAGTGGGAGACGGAGTGAATATTCGTATACCGGAAATGTAATGTGACCATACCTTAACACAATGTCTATACTGCAAAGGAACAACAAGAATGCAGTGTGAATATGGGGCTACACCTATTTAGATGGGGTATTTTGGAGTAATTTTAATTTGGTCAAGCTAAAATCTGGTTTCTCTGCCCCCCTTCTAGACTCTGCGCATCACCACCAGAAAAACTCCCTGCGGTGAAGGATCCAAAACCTGGGATCGCTTCCAGATGAGGATCCACAAGCGCCTGATTGATCTGCACAGCCCATCTGAAATTGTCAAGCAGATCACCTCCATCAGCATCGAACCAGGTGTTGAGGTTGAAGTCACCATCGCAGATGCATAAACGATGCAAATGATTCAATAAAGAAATGAAGGAGGAAAATGTGATGTTATTGCCTGGGCTTTTGATGTGTGAAGCTGTGTAAAAAGCTTGTGTGACCCGTAGTGTGTGGGACAGGGATTTATAAATTTACTATCAAACAGTAAACTTAATATTTGTGAAATTGCACTGAACCTGTATGGAGTAGAGGGAACGTTGCATATGTATCATTTACAGCAGATACACTTAGATTCTAATGAAGTGACTAATGGGCTAGTGATTCAAACGTAGCCCTTGGTATAACACAATTTCTCACTTTTGAAATGCCGTTCATCCTGGTGATAACTGGAGCACTGAAGCAATGGGATCCAAAAACGTCTAAATCTGACTCCTTGCTAAGCAATTCCATAGAAACGAAATCACTGCTCAAGATTAAATGCTATAATCTGAGGTAGTCACCTAGGATTTGAAAATGTACCTTGGCCATAAGTACTGATCACACCTGCATGGTCAACTTTTGACAGCTGGGTAAACAATTATTGACGTGAGTGACCATTTTCATTCATTCACACTAAAAGAAAATCATCTTGCTTTTAATTTAATAATTAATTTGAATCTACAGTGCTGTTTGTAGGCAGTCACAACACAGGTGATGTGTGCAGATATCTGATAATTGTACACAATTTTTATATGCAGTCTTCTGGTTAAAATTCCAAGTACAAAAGTTCATACAAGATTTGGATTTCTCTCATTTGCAGACTGTACAGTTTATGATGCTAATGGAGAAAACTACAATATCTATTACATCAATGTGGTCAGACGTATTAGGAAAGTAAAATGCATATTTAAAGATACTAAGAGAAAAGATCACGGCTTGTATTTGCTTTCCTTTGAGCTCCAGCAGGTTTCCCCCATTTTTTTGTTCTCCATACTGACGAAAAATTCAAATCTGGATATATAAAAGGGATGTTTTTCTGTCACTTACCCAGAAACGCTGAATGAACTTAAATAAACTAACTTTAGAGACTTATGTGGCAACAAGTGACAATTACACAATAATAGTGAAAGCCAAAACATGTAACGGTAGCATAAGTTGATGAAGTCAGGAAACTGACTCAGGAATGTCCATTACACAGCCATACCTAGCTAAAGTTAGCTAACATTAGCTAAATTAGCCACCATAAGCTACTGGTCATTTAAAACCAAGTAAGGCTGTAGCAGCAAAACGCCTCAGTATATTGAATTAAACAAGGGTGTGTTTTATTGCTTATGAGTAAACTTTTTATTTCTAAGAGGAATTGTGTTATTTCTGCTTAGAAATGTTACATAGTCTGGCTTTATGGTCCCATATACAAAATGTCAGATTCAAACCAGTGGGACATAAGACACTTGAGGGAGTCCAGTCTCTTCTTTGTGACGATATTTAAAACCTCTCACATTCCTAATACTAGTGTCTTTTATCTTTATGATTTTTAAAAAATAATTTTAAAAGGCATACTCTTTGCTCTGTGGACATCAAGCAGCCTTTCTATGTGAATCTTTGCCCCAAAGTTTCTCTTGTTTGGGCAACAGTTCAAGAAAAGTGGTCATTTTGGCTTGTGTGACACCTTCAGTTTTGGAGCTGTTTTAGGTGTCATTGTAATGTGAAAATGATGGGGGAAGACACAAACAGAAATGTCTACTTTTTGTTGGGATATTGTCATAGCATTAAGCGACTGTGGAAAACAAGTCTTGGTATTATTTGGGAATTCATTTTAAAAAAAGTTAACGCCTCTCCTGCCTTAAAATTAATTTTTCTTTTTTGGAAGAAAACACAAGTTGACACAGAATCCTATCCTAGACATATTCAGAGATAGATTCTTCTTCATTGGTTTTTAGAGGCAGTTTGCATCCAAAATGTTGCATTAATGCCTTCTACTGGATTGAAGACGAGAGTAAATTCTCCTAATTTATAAAACTAACTTTTCAGAGATTGATCCTCAGATAATGATTTGATATATCACAGATTAACTCAACCCAGTAAAGCTGGAGTAGAGTCCTCTAAACTGGTTGGTTATTCCTGGTGATTTGCTTGACTTCACACCTGCTTTCAATTAAACCTGATTAGAGCTCCCCCTTGATTTTCAGTGGAAGAACATCAGCAGACCTACATGTAGGTGAAATAAGTCATTTTTAGGGCCAGAATTTCTTGTGAATTGTCTTCCAAAGAGTCAGTTAAATCTTTATTTGTGCAGAGAATTGATCCCATCCTTTGTTCAGTGCATGTAGTGACTTAGCACATGAATTAATAGACATTTTGGAGCTGCTTTGACCCAAGATGAGTACAGTTATGGATTTGACCAATGGAGAAAGCGACCATATGCAGCCTGTTGACATGGACTTGACTTGTACTATTCCTCCTGTCACCACTTCATCCCAGCAGGTAATGTTGTTTTCCCTTTGTAATACAGTTCAGATTCTCTTTCATTTTGTACTCCCAAGCTACATTCATTGTATCATGATTTGTAGTAATGCTGACCAAGGGTGCCTGTTCAGCTTCCTTTGACCATGCCATTAACTGTTCAAAAGGACTGAAATAAACCCTAAAACTCAGCTCCTGCACTGAGGTTTAGTTTCTGGTTTGATTGTCTTCTTTGTTTGTAGACTGAAATGGCAGGTGGTGCTGAGCAGCAGACCATGAGAGTTTACCTCAGAGTCAGGCCCTTCTCTAAAGAGGAATTCTCTGACAACGAGGATCAGGTACAGTATAGTACCTGATATGAAAGGTGTCATCCAGTCCATCTAATGCTCAATAATGTAGCTAATAGTCATGACAATGAATGTGACCAGTGGTTTTTCAACTCAAAAAGGAACACCAATCCACAATACTACACAGAGCATGTTCTCCTATAATGAAGTTTAAATATGACTCTGTATCCTACTTTCTTATTTCTGTAAGTGTTGCAGTTTATCTACATTATGTAACTGATTTCCACCACGGTAAGGGACTGTATGAAAATTATTTGGGTGGGGAGGTGAGGTTGACTGTTTATATATTTTTTTTTATTTGATAGAAAAGCAAGACCATGCCCAGCATTATTAATTCTTTGGACCCTGGCCTTGACGCTCCCCCAATATTTCGGTCTTCATTTAAATTAATTTAACTTAAGTTATATTACAGGCTAACTTTTATATAACACGTTTTACTTAAATTTTTACTTTTCTGCTTTTTGTTATGATTAAAGTCTAGTGCAGAATAAAGTGAAGGTGGGAGCTGCTGTAGACGAGGACAAATGATACAGTCCCTAAGTGTAGACAAAGATCAACTTGCTCCAGACCTCCTTCACCTTTCTCCACTGTTGCTTTTTATTCAGACTGTCGTGCCATTTTTCTCTCAGGATTGCGTAGTGATTGAAAACAGCCAAACGGTGACACTGAATGCACCAAAGGGTTCTGCCACCATGAAGAGCAGTGAGAAGGGCATCGGCAGGTCTCTCCACAAATTCTCCTTCTCACAGGTCTGCAACATTACTGCTTGTCTGGCTGCCTGAACATGTGTTAAGAGGTCCTTGTGCATGTTTGTTCCTAAAACATCCTGGATGAGCTTTGTGCCATTTTAGACAGGCGCACACATTAATTCCCAACCGTCCACCTTTCTGTTGGCTTTTAGATTTTTGGACCAGAGATGACACAGTCTGAGCTATTTGAGGACACTGTCAAAAGCCAAATGTCTGATTTCTTGGATGGGAAAAATGCACTGATATTCAGCTATGGTGTAACCAACGCTGGGAAAACCTACACAATCCAAGGTAAGGATCGAAGCACAGCCACATTTGAATGAGCGTTAGTCGCTGTCTGAAGTCCTATGAAGTATATTGTGAAATGTTTTAGGAACTCCAAAGGAGCCGGGGATACTCCCTCGAGTGCTGGACGCCACCTTTCACTACATCGGAGGCCACCAGTATGAGGGGATGGACCTGAAACCCTACCTCAGGAATGATGCACAATATCTGGATCCTGACCAAGTCAAGCAGGAGAGAAATGCTAAAGCGGCCATTTTTGCTTCAGTCAAAGAAGTGAGAGTTTTATATTTAACTTGATCTGTTTCCTCTGGCTTTGCCAAAGAATATTGCTGGAATGAAACCCTGCAACCATAATGCTCTCTGCAGGTAATGCCATAACATGCATATTTCTTTGCTCCCATCTAGGAGTGTGATCCTCTCGGAGCCAGTGGTGGTTTAGAGTCCTTGTCCTGTTCCACCACCTCTCTCTCATCCTCCTCATTGTCCTACGACCAAACCGGTAGCCCTCACTAATTCATACACGCTGAACATGTATTGTCTTGCATTTTAAATTAAGCTTGAAGTTGGCCAACTCTCTTTTGTGATATTTTTATCACTTGTAAGAGTAACCAGGACTCCTCAGATCTGTTTCACTCTTTGGCCTATGTTGTCCTCTCTCTATATTGTACTCCTTTTAGTGTTGGCAAGCAACCCAGCAGAGGCAGGCAGCAGTCAGTTTTCCTTATGGGTGTCATTCTTTGAAATCTACAATGAGTGTGTATATGATCTGCTTCAACCTTCCCTGTGCTCCAAGTTAAAGAAACGTGCTTCTCTTCGAGTATGTGACGATGGTGCTGGAAATGCTTATGTTAAAGGTGTGAGCTTGTCTTTATCATGTGTTCTTAAGTTGGTACAAACATATCAGCAATAGTCTTTTATGTTGCTCAAGGCTTAAAGTTGAATCAAAGAACAATGTGTGTTTCCATTTATTTCAGATCTCAGGTGGATTAACATCCAGACCCTGGGCGAGGCCTGTAAACTGCTACAGTTCGGAAACAAAAACAGAAGTGCTGCAGCCACAAAGATGAACCAGTCGTCCAGCAGAAGGCAAACTATTCATTTCATCACATCTTTACTTGGTGGCAATTTTATGTTTTTCAAAACTCATACCAGATTTCCTCACAGCCACAGCATATTCACCATGAAGTTACTGAAGATCGAGGGCAGCACAGTTAAAAGGACCTCAGAGTAAGTATCTCGTAGTGACATCAGCAATATTCAAACAATGTTTTTTGTGTCTGTATCCTACATAGTAATGGTTTCTTCTGTGTGGCTGCATTTGTTGAGTAGTTGTGCAGTGAGCTGAATTTTAGGCTCATCCACGTACCATACACACTGAAATATTGCACTTGTCTGTAACATTTAGTTTTTACAGTGTTTATCTGGTAACATTGCAAACATGCAACCTCTGATGTTCCACTTCTTTTAACATTTACAAATATACATCATTAACTTGCAGCAAAATTTGGCTGTGAAAATATAAGCTTGACAATTTAATCTAATCAAAAGTCTTTCATTGTTAATGTTTGTGCATAAAGGTAGTAAGAAACTCCTTGTTTAAATGTCTGTGTGTACATTTGTGCATCACTGCCAAATGCTTGCAGGTATAAAATATTTGCATATATATATTCTACGCACTTAAAATATACTTTGTGAAAATGTGCAAGTTTCTAGGAAAGATGGAAAATAAAAAAAAAGTGTGGGATGTTGCAAGGTTGGCTCAGTGGTGACAATATGGAACATAATGCAATCGTAATGATGATAATTAATGTACTTTTATATAGTGTTTGTCTTGTACAAAATGCAGCTCAAAGGGCTTGCATTAATTAACAACTGAAAAAGAGACAATTTCAACAGTTAAAATTTTAAAATGCATCCAAAGAATCTGAAATTGGATTAACATAAAGAAATGATTCAGTGCCTTATTGCTCAGGAGTTGTTTGAGCTGCTAAATCAAGCACCGACTACCACTCTGATAGATCCAGCACCATGAATGGAGCTATAATACAGAAAATAAACGGTTAGAAATTTGTGTTTCTCAGGTTTTCTCTCTGTGACCTGGCCGGCTCAGAAAGATGCAACAAAACCAAGACCTTCGGAGAGAGGCTGAAGGAGGCAGGGAACATAAACAACTCCCTGCTCATTCTGGGGAAGTGCATCACTGCCCTTCGCAACAATCAGACTGACCGGTACAGTTGGTTATAAATGTATCAGCTGTTTGTCACCAGCTGCAAGTACACTGCTCAAAAAAATTAAAGGAACACTTTGAAAACGCATCAGATCTCAATGGGGAAAAAAATCATGCTGAATATCTATACTGATATGGGCTGGGTAATGTGTTAGGAACGAAAGGATGCCACATCGTTTGATGAAAATGATCAACCTACAGACGGCTGAATTCAAAGACACCCCGAAAATCAAAGTGGAAAAATGATGCGTCAAGCTAGTCCATTTTGCTGAAATGTCATTGCATTGGCTGGGCATTGTCGTGCACCAGGAGGAACCCAGGACCCACTGCACCAGCGTAGGGCCTGACAATGGGTCCAAGGATTTCATTCCAATACCTAATGGCAGTCAGGGTGCCGTTGTCTAGCCTGTAGAGGTCTGTGCGTCCCTCTATGGATATGCCTCCCCAGACCATCACTGACCCACCACCACCGGTCATGCTGAACGATGTTACAGGCAGCATAACGTTCTCCACGGCTTCTCCAGACCCTTTCACGTCTGTCGCATGTGCTCGGGGTGAACCTGCTCTCATCTGTGAAAAGCACAGGGGCGCCAGTGGCTGACCTGCCAATTCTGGTGTTCTATGGCAAATGCCAATTGAGCTCCACAGTGCCGGGCAGTGAGCACAGGGCCCACCAGAGGACGTCGGGCCCTCAGGCCACCCTCATGAAGTCTGTTTCTGATTGTTTGGTCAGAGACATTCACACCAGTGGCCTGCTGGAGGTCATTTTGTAGGGCTCTGGCAGTGCTCATCCTGTTCCTCCTTGCACAAAGGAGCAGATACTGGTCCTGCTGCTGGGTTAAGGACCTTCTACGGCCCTGTCCAGCTCTCCTAGAGTAACTGCCTGTCTCCTGGAATCTCCTCCATGCTCTTGAGACTGTGCTGGGAGACACAGCAAACCTTCTGGCAATGGCACGTATTGATGTGCCATCCTGGAGGAGTTGGACTGCCTGTGCAACCTCTGTAGGGTCCAGGTATCGCCTCATGCTACCAGTAGTGACACTGACCCTAGCCAAATGCAAAACTAGTGAAAAACAGTCAGAAAAGATGAGGAGGGAAATAATGTCAGTGGCCTCCACCTGTAAAACCATTCCTGTTTTTGGGGGTCGTCTCATTGTTGCCCCTCTAGTGCACCTGTTGTTAACTTCATTAATACCAAAGCAGCTGAAACTGATTAACAACCCCCTCTGCTACTTAACTGACCAGATCAATATCCCAGAAGTTTAATTGACTTGATGCTATACTCTGATTAAAAAGTGTTCCTTTAAATTTTTTGAGCAGTGTATATGTTTGACACAAGATGCCAATGCTTTAAACTGTAAATGACATGGCTCACACATGGGGAGGTGATTAATTAAAAAGTAGCGCAAGTGATAGCTCTTAGTTGGTGTGAACATTTAAGTGAAGCAAGGCAGCATGACACTGGATGATCTAGATGTTTCTGCGTTGTTAAAGTCCTCTTTTTCTTCTGTGTTCATCAGAATGAAGAGCAGCTACATTCCTTTCAGAGAGAGCAAGCTCACCAAGCTCTTCCAGGCTGTTTTCTGCGGCAAAGGAAGAGCGTCAATGATTGTCAATATTAACCAGTGTGCATCCACCTATGACGAGACTCTCCATGTTATGAAATTCTCTGCTGTTGCCAAACAGGTCAGTCTTGAGTACATAATGGTATGAGAGGAAGCACTATTATGAACTGGATCAAAAAGACGAGCGTAGCAGTTCTGCAGCACCACTAATCTCACCTGTGCTGTCTGCAGGTGGTGCAGGTGATCCCAGACAAGCATCTGGAATCTCTGGCTCCTTGTTTGGTCGGCCGTGATGGCAAGCCTCTGGTGAGGAATGGGGTGATCGACAGCCAGGCCCTGGAGAGCTACCTGTCTGAGGAGGAGCTGCTTGATGAAGAAGACGAGGCGGACATGTCTTTGCTGCCACAGAACGTACACCTTACTACTCAATGTCACAATCAAACATTGTTTCATAAGAGTATCACAGATACATATGTCAGACATTCTCCAACTGTATTTCTAGTATCAGAATCTATACCATTTACTTGGGATTATCGAAAGAAGAGTTCATACCCCAACTGCTATCTATGATGCATTTTTTTAGCCAGCATGGTTTTAGGGCATACAGGGTGGGTCAGGTTGCCATTTGGTACACTCATTCATGTCCCCCTCAGGAAGAATTGTAATAACTTTACTTCGCGTTTAGTGCTAATTAGCAATCATTAGCAGGGTAACACGTTAAACTAAGATGGTGAATGTGATAAACTTTACCTGCTAATCATCAGCATGTTAGCGCTGTCACTGTGAACATGTTGACGTTAGCATTTAGCTCAAAGCACCGCTGTGCCTAAATACAGCCTCGCTGAGCTGCTAGCATGGCTGTAGACTCCTACATTTATATAGTATTATTCAATTATAACAGGTGGTGTTTTTTTACTTGTCAAACATGGTAGTTTGGGGAATATTTAACCTTCACTCATTACAAGATACACTGTGCAGATGAAAGTTGTCTCCAGTAAATGTTTTACTTCAACTTTCCTAGGAGGTTGTGAATATGATTGAGAGCCTGCGAACAAAACTCCTGGCTGAGCGAAGAAGAAACCTGGTTCAGGAAATGGAGATCCGCAAGGAAATGGGAGATGCCATGTTACAACAGCTCATGGAGAGTGAGGAACTCCGCAGGTAGGTTATTTTTATTCGCAAGAGAAGGCCAGTGATGCAGATCTCTGGTGTTGTATGCCTACAGTTTAAATACTGTAGGGCAAATTGGGACTGAACGCATAAACCTCTCATATGCAATCATGGTCAGTGGTCATTTCAGCAACAATCTACCAAGTGTAAACCCTTGCTGAAGTCAAAATGAAACTAAACTTTGTGAATAAAGTTTGCTTTAAATGTTTAGTCGACAGATAGAAGAGCTGAAGGAGAGCTACCAAGAAAAGCTGGAGAACACTTTTGAGATGTACAAGGATGTTATCAAAGAGCATGCCTACCAGAGTGCTATGAACAATCTGGAAGATGACTATGTACCTCTTGATGAGTTCATAGCTGAACAGGAGAAAGTGGAGGTATGTCATTTAATCAGCTGTTAACAGGTTGGAAAAATCATAAGTGTTAATGGGTTAAGGCCTTAACCTCTACCCCTGCCAGACCCAGAACTGGGTTCATTACAAGTGTAATGCAACGATACACTGCTCAAATCTCCATAACTTTATTCAGTTGTTAAATTGTGAATTGTCAAATTGGCTTTATAGTATCTGATACTGCCCCATGTTATGCCACCAAAGTAAGCAGTCAGAATCCTCAGATTTTTTGGGTTATCATTAAAACCTAATATTTGCCTTTTACCCACGTGTAGGCCCTCAAACGCAAAGTGTCAGAGTTGGAGACCTTAACGTCCAGTGTCGAAAGAGGAGTGCGTGCAGTTCCAACAGTGAACCAGTCGTGCCAGACTCAAGCATTTAAAACAACGGAAACGGCAGGTTAGCATACTGTCCATTCATGGACGTAGCTCAGCATCTTCCTCTCTCAGGAAATGCCCTCGGAGATAAATATAGACGACTTTGTTTTAAATCTGAGTGGTTCAAAAGAAGTACATCCCCTGACACTTGCATGTTGTTTTTAGCTTATTTCCTTTTCTGTATTTATTTCTGTTTTGTGTATTTTCTATTCATTATTTCTATGCTGTGTTGTATGTTGTCTTGTTTCACTGAGCTCACCAAAGCAAGTTCCTTATCCCCACAGCGGATGATCGATGCCAATGGCTTTACAAAGAAAAATGTGCCATAGAGAGGATGTGTGAGGATAAACAACAGGTAACAAGGACATCATTTAAATGATGTATCTCAATTAAACATTAGCTCAGTCTGGTTATGTAATCACTTGCTCAGTTTTACATTTAATGTTTGGTTCAGTTGATTTTGTCCCTGGAGAAGAGGCTGATGGACCTTAGTGGAACACTTCAGAAGGTTAGAGACGGCTTTCTGGAAAAATCAGCTGATCTGGAGGCTCTGCAGAGGAAGGCTGGTGAACAGGTGAGGTGATTCAAAGTAGGAGTATACAAGGTGGGGCGGGGGTTCGGGGGCAGCACGTAAATAATGAAAGAATGTCACAAAAAACATCCAAAAATTTCAAATCATACTTATAATGGCTTTAAAAAATTTATAAAATTTCAACAGTTTGTCTGGATCCAGGCATGTCAGGCAAACATGATAACTTCACCAGGATGGAAATTATTGTTGTATGTGGTTTGAACTTTTTTTTTTTTTTCTCTTCTCATTAAGACAAAATCTATGGAGGACATCCTACGGCAGAACGTTGAAAAGGACCGGGAGATTGCCTCACTCAAGGCAGAACTTGCCAAGCCATCCCAGAAGTCGCCTGTACAGTCCAAAACCAAGCGAAGCCTGCTTGCCAACATCAGGGAGGCGGTGACTTCTCCACGGAAAGGTACGACTGGCCGAACGCTCAGGAAAACGGTTAGGAATGTGCACAACTGAAAAGCCCAGCATCTGGAGAAAAGGAGAGAGATTCCTTTGGTTTTTAAAAACTTACCATCACAGTTTTAGAGTACCTGAAAAAGGAATGGCAAGAGTTTATTTCTATTTATGTGAAGTGTGTTTCTTGTGATATTTGTTTATTATGTTTTGTGTGGGTTTTTTTTTTTTTTTTGGTGTTTTTTAATACAATTAAATTGCTTAAACTTCTAGGCATGAAGTCGTTTATCTTAATCATTGACAATCTCAGTTTCTCTAATATTTGGATAACTTGAATTCTAAACAGCAGTGGTATGATGTAATTTCATAACCACAGCGCACACATTTATGGCTTCTTTTCTTGTGTGCTTTTTCCACATAGAAACCTTGTTATACATGCATGCATACATACCGTGCTATAGAAATGTCACGCCAGGGAATTCATGCTTGGAAAAGGCTGAACCTGGTCAAATGAGGCCATCCATTATCTAGAGCCTGAAGGAAAGTAAATCACAAAAGACCCTGATAGGACAAAGAAACCATGTACAACTAAGTGCATCATTATTACTATTTAATTTGCTGATTAATCTATCTTTACACTCAATCCCTTAATTCTTAACCAATGCAATATAAGAAACATTAGAATATTTCCACCATGCTAATAAAATATTTGTTATGTAGCATATATTGACCTTTGGAGTGGAGTGAATGAGGTGTATCCAGTGTGGTGTGCTTGAGGTAACAGAGCGCAGCCTCCTCTTTAGTTAGTGAAAGGGCCATTGTGGTAGAGACAGCCAGCTGCTCTTCTATCTCTCTGGTCTCAGTGATAGTTAATGAGATTAGCTGTCCGTCTTAGCCTGCGTCAGTCCAAAGGGGTCAATCACAAGATTAGCACCTTGCTTAAGACTTACATCAGTTTATTACACTTTTCTTCCTTATTACTTTGATTTTCCCACTTCTGGCTCTTTGTGGGACACCTAAAAGCATGTTTGGTAATTGCAATTTAGTCATTGGAGTGGAATATTGCCATGCATCATGTGGCTTTGGGAGTGAGTCTGTCTCAACCCTCAGCCATTGAATGAAGCATCTTCCAGGGGAAGAAGAGGAGCAGGGGCAGCCAGGGAAGTGAGGGGCCGCCGGGCCAAAATCTTGCCTGCTGTGGCAGAGTCTGAGACTCTAGACAAGTCATCCTCATGCCACTTGTAAATAACAAAGTGGGCGATGATTGCACAGACAAGGCTTTGGCTGATGGAAAGGCTCTGGTGGATTCTTTGATAAAGGTAAGCTGCTCCTAGTTTTATTTAAACTAATATTTATGTATGCTATGCCTGTTGAGGACATAAAGAATGCTGTGGTATAATTCTGCTGTATTGTTACATTTATTACTGTAGTTTCAGTCTGTTGCTGACTTTACAATTGGATAAACAGGTGCAGGTTGCCATTTAATACATTTCTGAAAATGTAATGTCAGAAAACACCTATGAGGTTGATATAAGTATTTCTACTGTATTTTATATGCAAATATTTGTTACTTATAGAATTGTTAATGAAATGGCAGTTCAAAATTGCAAAAGAATGGGGGAAAATGTGTTCTACCATCTAATGTTAATATTTCACAGACAAAACATACACAAGACATCTAAGCATCTTTTTTTCTCCCCCTGTGGCTAAAAAAGCACTCTCACTGAAAAGAATTTCCTGGTCCATGGCATCTTTGTGACTGTTCTAGTATCTGTGTTAGATAATGCCAGGGATATGCCTGACATTTCTTCTCAGTTACTGGCATGTATTTAGTTGTTTTAACTATAATGTACTATAATATTTTTGCTGTAAACAGCATGTTAAGTTATATGATGGAAACATTTTTACACAGTGAGAAAAAAGTATTCAATCACATTTTGCTCCGTATTTGATTACTGAATATTTGCTTGATATGCAGCTGATATATTTCTTGGTACTAAGAGCTTGCAGGTTGCACTTATGCAGACTTGCATTGCTGTTTGCTACAAATTAACTGTAAGAATGACCAGTTTTTCCATGTGATGTATTATAATTACTATTAAAATGAATTTTATTCATTCCCCAGAGAAATTTGAGCATCATAGCAGCAGTGTCACATGAGTGAAACGGTACCAAAGATTATCCGAGATTTATCTTATGAGTAATATCAAAGGTTTAAGTCATGTACAAATACTGTATTGAAAACTATAAATACCAATGAATACATACAGTACACAAATCCAAAGGATAATATAGCATACTCGTAGTTCTCATTGTTGTTTTCCCTCTTCTCTATCTATCCGTGCCTTGAAAGATGGGCTGCTTGTGCTCTTGAGTACGCAAGGTTGTTTTGGCTTATCTAGAAATAGATCAATGATAATCAGATTATTTATACTATTTTTCACTGAAACCACACCTGCTAATCCTCCAGGGCTAAGTGAATGCCTATTAATAAAACACTGACCATATAATTTAGATCATAAAACTGGAACTGTCCCATTTTACACATTTCCCAGTAATTGTGTCAAGCAGCTTTAGGTGATACATGTATATCTTTCTCAATTGTTTCTTACCAATCCTAAAACAAGTGTTTATTTCTAGCATGAAGCGCTGGTTTAGTCTGAATTGTCTTGTTAACATTGATTTAAAGACATATTTCAAACTTAGGGTGATTCCTATTTTTAAGACGGGATTAGTGGTCTGCTACATAGTTGATCAGGTGATGTGCACAGCAGGGGCATGTATACTTATACCAAACAAATTGGACATGGCTGTTACAACCTTACAATAAAAGAAAGATAGCTAGATTCTTGCCTCCAAAGCCTGTGGATCAGACAGTATTCAGGTCAGAGCTGTTGAAGTATTATCACTTCTGAGATATCCAGCAAGAACATTGAAACCATATTCCCAACCATATTCACTCCAAGCAGCTACAGAGGTGTCTTGGTTAGCAGCACACTGCTTCAGGTTCTCTTAATCTATAAGGCTTGTATATTAATTAGCACATCTAAATCTTTATTATATCCTTTTCCTCATACAGGTGGTAGCATGTTACCGGCACTTGGCCTCATGTGTTGGCGGGTGCACGGACAGCTTGCAGCTGAGGGATGAGTTGCGACAAACGCGAGAAAAGGCTCTAAAGTTGGCCTCGGCCATCTGTCATCATCTGACCTCACACCTCCGAGACAAGAGCCTGCCTGAGGGGCAGCGTAAAGAGATGGAGCTCCTCTGGGTGGCCTTCTCTTCCAGCCTAGAGCTCCTCCATGTTGACATGTGCAAAGTTTTCAACATGGGAGACATCTTCTCCCTGGCCAACACTGATACCCTGGTGCAAACTGGCATACAAGGTAAATTATAGCCCTGCACCTCCTCATTTTACCTGCAAATTGTATTTCAGCAGGTAGATTAGCCAATGAAAGCACATCAGGTAAACAATATAAAACAAGATTTAACCTTCACATCCAATATGGAAATTTTGGAGATAATACAACAGATATTAAAGTTGTAATCTGCAAAATAATTCCACTATTACTATTTATACTAATGATTATTTAAGTGTGAATAGGACTGATGTCTTTTGTTGAGTCACTGAAATGATAATGAGTTGTAAAATGGTCATTCATGTGAAAATGTTGTAGTGATTTCCCCCCATGCCAATACCTACAAGTATTACCATGAAGAACAACTAAACTTGAGACAAACTAGGTGGAGCTACTTCATTTCAGGAGGAGCACTGACTGCAAATCAATTGCTCTTCTGCCAACACGATTAAATTAAGTTTATAAAAATGAAGTCACTACAAAAAAGAGAGGCTACTCTTTGATGACTCAACAATTAGTTGACCAAATGTCAACTAACATCAGCACTTTTTCACATTTGTTGAAGTTAAACCTCTGTTCAGAGCCGCTCAGACACTGCCGGTGAGGATGTGCATTGTGGAGATGCTGCCTCTCTTCTGCTCTCTATTATTTAAGAATTACACTGGTCAGCCTTAGGGGGGAGCACAACATCACTTCTTTGTTTGTGCACGTCTCATGTGGCATTGCTATTACCACTCATCTTGTCAGTAGTTGTGTGTTTCTTAAAGGCAATTTTTGAAACCTAAATTCTAAAAAAAACTATTCTGAAAACACCTTTTATTAAATCTACCAGCCTGTTGGATGATCAGGGGAAGTTTGCGGTCTTCAGTGGTCAACAATAGATAAAAAATATTTTTGTAAGCAGCTGATATAAACCTTTTTAAATATGTATTTGATCCCTATGAATGTGTAAACAGTCTGATATGCAAATGTTCATCTGACATAATTATGCTAATTAAACCATGATGTCATGGATTTAGTGAGTGCTTTTTGAACAGGCATCTAGCTACTACTTTTCTTTAGAAAAACAGCTGGCAACAACGGATCAGATTTTGTCAAAATATGGTGACATACACACTCAGTTGCCAGTTTATTAGGTACACCTAGCTAGAACTAATGCACTCTAATACAACAGTCTGCAATAAATCCTACCATCATGAAGGTTATAATGTTCAGTTTCTGTTTAAACAGTTAGGGAGGTGTTGATTCTGTATGGTCATCTCGGAGGCTGTGGTTTATGGTGCCGTTGAACTGAACTGCATTATACATAGAAGTGTTTCTGTTATTTTGCCTTCCTTCGTTGATATAAATGGGGTGGACTAAAGTACCACTTTTAATCTTGGTTATGCAGGAGGAGGCAGTGAGGTAGCAGCTCGGGCACTCAGTCTGCCAGACCTGAACCAAGCTCAGAGCCCGACCCTGCCTGCTGCCGGTCTAGAGAGCCAGGAGCGCAGCACCATGGAGCAGGAGATCAGCCAAATTGATCACATGATCGATGACATGGAGATGAAAGTCAACGTGTTGCGCTGGATGGTGGAGCCCCATGGGCCACAGTATGCAGACCCGCTCAGCAGCACTGACAGCGCCTCCCTGGCTCTGCTCTCTGTTGATGAGGAGCAGCCTGGACACCAGCCTCTATGCCAGCGCAATCAAATCTTTGTGCTCTTATTGCTGATTGCTGTTGTTGTGGTGGCAGCCACTTTATCTGTCTGTGTTGTCTTTTTCTCATGAGCAAAACCTTTAATACACTTTTTTTTTTTTTTTTTGTAAAACCTCAACAATGCTCAATAACACTGTAAAAATAAAAACTACTGCAAGTACAGTAGTAGTCTCTTTACATATTCCTTCTTAAAAAAAAAAATGGCCACATTTTGTAATAGCAGCTAAATGATCTACTAGTACATAAGATAAGTTGTCTAATAATACACTGAAATAAATCTGGATGCAATCCAGTTTGCCATTTATTGCAATGAATCTGAAGCTGCCATATACTTTAAACTATCTGTTGAGCAAAGTGACAATAAAAATTCATGGTTGCCAGTAAGAACTGCATTCATAAAATTAAATAATTATTACAATATAGGACAGGTGGTTGATTTTACTTACTCAGTTGTAAAAATGTAGACTAGAGCTTATATATTCCCTTTGTTCTATACAGTACATTCTCCTGACTAGCTTGTGATACATGAAAGGAAAAAAAATCTGATTTTTAAAGTCAGAAAGACACTTGTCACATTTTGTTCCTTGTTGCCACGGAGAAGACATAGGTGCTGATGCTTTGTAGTTGATATACTGTAATAATATTCACTTCCAATGACTGAAGCTTATTATTTTGATTTGTTGTTACTTATTGTGTATATAATCTGTGCTGTAGAGAACTTACAATGTATAGTTGTGCATTATAAAAGTATCAACTTTGATATGACACTGTGCTGTTTTCCATTCATTTGTATTGATTAGCACCTTGGTAAAGCACTAAATCATTGTATGCAAAGCAACAGGAAATACTTCAAATGGTATTAAACTACTCATTCTACTATTGTTTTTTTTACTTTCAAACAGGTAAATACAGTTGGAATCTATGAAGGTCTGTAAGGCTTAGATGGCTTGTGAGAACTGTGGGTCAAACCTTATTATGCCTTAAAAGTAACCACTAATATGGGCAATGAGAGGGTTAAAGGCATACTCAGCAGCCAGCCTTTGTCGTTTGTAAATACAACTTGCAAAGGTGCCCCCTTCCTCCCTAACCCAACAACATACAGAGCACAGCACAGGGTTCATTGCAGGCTGCCAACTCACTCAAAGATACCCTCTCTAACTTTATCCCCATTGTCTTATCCCCCCCACCCCTAAAGCTTAAACGGCATCTTCTGAATATTTTTGTTAAGGATGTTTTATATTATTTTACCTGTGCCCGTGCACCACAAGCTACACCCTCAGCATGTAGACTGCCTTTCTTTTAACATAACACACCCACTCATGGACACCCTCCCCTTAACTGTAACCATAACCATTTCCTGTGGGAGTGTGTCTTTATATTTATTTCAACATTGATTTCATCATTACCATTCATTCATTCATCATTATACATCCATACAAGGTGAGATAATGTAAAGGTTTGTATAATGCTTCCCTTACGAGCCAGCTTTTTAGTATGTTTTCCAACAAAAATATGAATCATGCAGAATGCTTTAATATGGGATATTGGTAAAGATGCCTTTTGTATATTTCATTTATTTATTTTATGATGATCTCAAGAAAAATAAGGTATTTTGTGATCTTGACATAACCAGCTTGTTTTTTTTAGACAAATACCACTGAAGACTTATGTTACTGTATTTTATTATATTATTGCGCAATTAGTATGTAATGTATGCCAAAGTAACAACTGAAAACACTACAGTTAAAAAGCAAAGTGTAAGGGTTGAACAGTCATCCAACCTATAATTGACTGTATTTTGTGATAAAGAGTGGTTCAGAAATTATAGCTTTGAGTAGGCCAAGGCATAACTTAATTTCTGCTTAACTCCTTTGGTGCAAAACATGCATGACATGTCATGACAGTCTTGTTGAAGGATAGCATTGCTTACTGAACTTTTCAGTTTTTTTTATTGCATTAATGAAATATTTTCTATATTAATTCTGTATTGATGTAATATGTATTGTAAAATGTGTTTGTTTTTGTACATCAAACTTGTAGGGACAGATTACAATTAATTCCAAAGAGTTATTGAAAGAACTAATACGTATAATAAAAATGCCAAGTAAATTCAGATTTTTTAAAAACATTTTTCATCCTTAATTAATAAAATAATTGAATCGTACCCTGTGTTGGTGCTGGTGAATGAGAACTATCATTACATGGGCACTAAGGGTCAGTTCACCCAAACAACAACAACAACAACAACAACAACAACAACAACATATGCCCCCTTATCCAATCAGAAAAGCGAGCCAATGTGATTTCTGCTGCCACCCAAATATAATACAGGTACAGTTAAGTAGCATTTGTGACACACGTGAGCTTTATTTTGAAGTTTGTGACCGGACGTTTGGAAGTTTCACTTTCCAATCATTATGTCTAACTTGATGGTGGGGCGGCAGAAACAACTAGGTGAAAAGTTGCGATGCAAACGATAGAGGCAGTAATATTCTCAGGATTTTCTCAGCCGGAAGTACAGCATTGTTACTGGCGGAACACAAGCTTTAACAATGGTGCTTAAGCAGTGTCATTTGCGATTTAAACGTTTTGGTGTTAACCACCCAGAAAAGTGGTATGACCCTTCTTTTAATCAAGACAGAGTTAGCGTTAGCAGTTTTGTGCCAGCGCAATCGACCATTTCATCAACCGCGTCGAGTTTGACAGCAGCCGTCAACACATCACCGAGTGTCCAGTGTGCCATCACTCCAGTTAGCAGCTCTGAGAAGCCGCTGTGGAGAAGGAGACGAGCTCCTGGACTGAAGGTTACACATCTTTCTGCAGTGACGCACATGTCCGCAAGAGGTAACTAAAGCTTCTTATGGTCTCTTAACGCCAAATTATCATAATTATACTTGATCACTTGCTGTATCTCTGTTTTGAATGTCAAAATAAAAGTCCTCTTCAGATCTGCTAAGGCCATTTGAACTGAAACGTAAAGCTTGCATGACTACATTCCACTATCTCAATTTTGTTGTTGTTGTTTTTGAATATGGATGTTTCATAAAGTTAACTATCTATAAATTGTTTATATGGTTGACATTTGTGAAGTTGGTTTAACTTCGTTCTCACCCACCTCCTGATTGTTGTTGTTGTTGTTGTAATGGACATCGTTTTGATAATGTTATCAGTTCCCTAGATAGTTTTTCCCCTTTGGATTGCTTGGTAACTTTATTAAGACAAGGTAGACACTTAATACCTTTTGCTTGAAAATATTACTATGGAATTCCTTTAATATGCCTGACTGAAGGTCCATGACCGAATCCGTTGTACTGTATCTGTAAAGTGCTGACAGTGTGCTGGAATTCAATGCTTTCTTTCACAGTTCTTCTAATATAAAATACCAAATATGAAGTATATGCTATACATATGTATATAAGTAATTATAAATATGATGCTCCATAATATAAAAGAAAACTGCCAATTTTAAGTAATCCATACATATATGAATGGCATATGTACAATTTGAAAGAGTGAAGTATTTGTAATATGTAAAATCTGTGAAAATAAGAAGAATGTGGGAACATTTTACAATCACAAACATTTTTACTTGAGGTCATTAATATGTGCATACATATTTTGGCATGAAGACATACTTGCCAAAAAGAAAGGAAGGGAAAAGTAATATCTCTATAACTCCAGTGTCCAGGTAATTAATGAATGAATTTCTTGGATAATCACTCCCATCTTCTTATGATTGATTTCAGAGCTGAGTACCTCCAACAAAACCTTCCAGTATGATTTGAAACCAGGTTTACCAAAGTCTGAAGGCGGCAGGCTGTTTTTTGATACACATGTGGTGGTACGACTCTTTGAGGAAAATGGTTTGGCTTCTTTTGTTACTTCAAAAATGTTCACAATATGACTCTGCCTTGTTAATAACACGCTGTTGATTTCCCTCATAAATAAACATTTTCCATCCACAGGCTTCACTACTCAGCAAGCGGAGGTGATGGTTAAAGTGCTGGTGAGGATGACAAACTCTAACATGGATGTCATCTATAGTGACATGGTAACCAAAGTGCAACAGGTGAGACTGTAGGAGGTTTGTATGGTACATTCACTATAAATACAGTAGTAAGGGCCTGTTTGTTTCTTCTCTGTGTATCACTCAAGTCCCCTAAAGGTCCCTGAACCAAGATCTTTGTGTTTACCTTCCACTGCACATTTATTTAATGGAAACACATTACTTAGTAGTAGTTAACTTAGTAGTAATGTGCTTGGTTATGTCAAAGTGCAAAATAGTAGAAACACCTGCATATTTTTTCAAAAATGAATTCAGATTTAAGCAGAGATTCAATATTTCCTTCATTTGGTAAAAGTCTGAATACATGGGTTCACCTGAGATTTCTTTAAAACATACATTGATATAAAAAGTGGATTTCTTTCATGTGGATAAGTAGCTTATCATCCATGTCATTGCAATAAAATAAAAATATTTTTTCTGTATTTTTTATATCAAAAGTCCACTACGGACTTCCTGGAAAGATTCAAAACTTAATCTTTTATGGGCAATGTCAATAGTAGCGCATTAAAATAATAAACAATAATATGGTCATATATTTGAATGTGATGTAGTACGATTTGGAAATTATAGTCCCAGTGACAGGAATCAGGAGTATGGGAAGAATTCTACCAGATCCCTCCTTTTTATATGGTTGTTTCCCTGTCACCTGATAGAAAGTGTGAATGTGGCTCAGTATTTAGACAGTGTTGAGATTGAGTGTGTAATGTAGGCAATGTGCAAACTAGCATGGCTTTCAGGGGAGCTCACTTTTTAGGGGGCTTAGATTGGCTCAGATTTTTTGGTAAATCCAAAACTTGCAAGTAAGCTTCCTTGTTTGCTTTTTGACATATCTGTATGCTGACTACAAAACAGAGAAATGAATTATGGCGATTTGGCACACAGACTGATGTCTTATTAAGCGTAGCCAAGCCAAGTTTACTATCCTCTTTGTTTCTCTAGCCTTCTTTGTGTCCAGATGAGCCATTTGCTTTGCAGTGCTAAGTTTTTTCTTTTTAACTTTTGTAGTGCTTGTGTGATTTTTTTTGGCAGGAGATCATGTTGCAGCGTGTAATGTCTCAAATAGCCGGTGTGAAGAAGGACATGATCATTCTTGAGAAGAGCGAGTTCTCTACTTTACTGGCAGAGAATGAGGTAAATGTGTTTATCATCAGGCTTAAGCTGTTTCCCAAAAGTAATCCAAAAGTAACTGTTGCACCAGATCCATGCCTGTGGTTGTTCTGGTGATCTCTGTGGTCCCTGAATTCACATCCATGTACTGTACATAAACTGACTTTTGACAAAACTACATGCACTCTGTGTACTGTACAGTGTGTTCGTGTATGCTTCTGTCTGTTGCTCTGTTTTTGATTCATATGACTTAATTTTCAAAATTCTAACATTTCTCC
Organism: Macquaria ambigua; assembly: GCA_008360985.2. Lineage (NCBI taxonomy): Eukaryota > Metazoa > Chordata > Actinopteri > Centrarchiformes > Percichthyidae > Macquaria > Macquaria ambigua. The sequence continues at coordinate 417,176 of VMKM01000103.1, read as the reverse complement.
CAGAAACTCAAGATCCAGTTATTGCAGCTCAAGGTCCAACTGGCTGTAAGTGATTATTCTGATTTACTCAAATCAGTTTATGTTCAAGTTTTTCTGGTAGAATTATCATTTAGAAGCATTTCATCATCTTTTTTTCACCCAAGATGTTTTTATCAACCAGTAGTTTAATTGTGACTTTCCCTTGTGTATCTCCATTGCCACCTTGCAGGACGTCATGAATAAAGTGCGCTCAGACTCCATTTTGGACATGAATTTGGAGAAAAGTCGTGTAAAAGAATTGGTAAGTGTTTGAGAAAGTTAAAGCACTGAATAAATTAGTGTTTGGAGATCCGTCGACTTTGCACTTTTTTCATCTTGATTTAGATTTGCTTAAAATTACAGATGACTTAATTGTTGCAGCATTAAGTTACACCTTTAAGTGACACCAACACTGTATCTCATTAAAATGCAGTGCACTGTTATTGCAGCTGTCAGGTAGTAATCCATTACGATCAGTATGTAAACATGCTGAATTGAAGGAATGATGGAGTCTTGATCCCAAGTTCTTCACAAGCAGATCAGTGATGTTTGAAACTTACTGTTGACAGGTGGGACAGGGAGACACAGACTAAATAAAGGCTTTGTTCTGTCCTTAGAAAGCTGTGGGGAACACTACATAAAATGTGAACCTGACAGGTCATGTCACGCTCCTTGTATTTCTTTTCTAAATAAAACATTATTTATCATTTTCAGAAAGCAGAGCATGACAAGAAGCTTCTAGAAACGCGAACTGAGATTATGGAAATGGTTTGTATATGTGCAGTACATCTGCAGTACATCTTTCCTATCTTATCACATCTAATGTTTAATTTATAGGAAGCTACATCATGTACACAGGGCAGACAGTGATACAGTAGATATTGTCAGTTGCAGGTGTGACAAGTGTTATTTTAGCCTATAGAGTATACTGTTGTGCAAAATACAGTATATTGTTCCCTGCATTCATTATTGCTTTATTAAAGTACAAATAGAAGCACAAAAAAGTACCAATAGTAAAGTTCTAATAATGTCTGTCACTGATTACTTTAACTCAGAGCAGTTTAGCCCATTCTCAGTCCATAAAAGCTTTTGCGCTGTCTGTCATAAATATCTGGTAGGTCTTTAGTGGGGCTTATCTTTAATGCCTGTGTCAAATTTCCTTTTTTACAGACTGCAGAGCAAGACCGTCATTTAACTCAGACCAACATGAAAATAGACACTGAAGTGGCTGGTTTGAAAACCATGTTAGAGTCTCATAAACTGGATACTATAAAATACCTTGCAGGTAGGACATAGCACTTGTGCAGAGTTGTTATGTAGAATCAGCATTCATAGCATGGAGAACTAGGTCTGTCAAATAATGACTTGTTGAATGGCAATTGTTCTTAATTGTAGCCACAAAGGCACATCTTATTCATATTAGCACAACTGGTGCAATTTAAAAATGAAAGCATTATTCATTTAAAACCTATTCAGTACATTCAAGTGCTAATTTTGACAGCCCTAGTTTAAACCTAAATTGTGAGGAAACTTTTTTAACTGTTCAAAAGTAGTTACCAAACATTTGACAGAATAAAAATGAAGTAAGTAATAGTATATCACTGTGACACACTGAAGCAAGCAGACGAATGATTGACCTATGTTTTTTTTCTCTTTTAGGTTCAGTGTTCACCTGTCTCACTGTGGTCTTGGGGTTCTATCGTATTTGGATGTAAACAGGATTATGAGTATGATTTTCGCATAATCCCTGGGAACACGTTCAATGCATCCTCTGAACAGTCAGAGAGACCAAATCTCTTTCATGTCGGAAAGTTTGCATTTATCGGTGGAAGAAAGGCTCTGCCACCAGATCACTGGTTTTTGAAACAATGAAATTTTGACTCTTAAATGATGTAACCCCCTCATTGCTCAGGCCAATAATTTTTTTTAGCTGCCTATAGTTATGTTTTGGCTGCTGGAACATAGTTGATAAATGTACTTATTAAAAGGTTTGGACAGTCAGATTTTATTCAGATGGGAATTTACTGTCCCCTACAGAAACTTTCTATTCAAAAAATGTTGTGCAGACAATTAAATACTGACCTGTTATTCAGATAATGCTGTTTGAAACTGAAGTTAAACTTTTCAAAAATGTTATGTATTTATTTTTTATATGTATATATCAAGCTGTAGGTATTTGAGAGAAGATCAAAAGAAAGAGGGGTCAGTGTGACTCTTAACCACTCCACTATATTATCACAGATATTTTATTTATATCTATCTTTCTGCTTTGGAGTTTCAGAACTGTTTTAACAGGATCCTTACATTGATGATATTTGAATGAAATGTCTGAATTGTCAATAAATGCAAACTTTGTGCTAACAAATGAAGTGTCTGTTTCTATTGATGATTTTGTGAATGTTTTTTAGTTGATGCTACTGATGTTGGGAACTGGTCATGGTCATGTTGTTATGCTTTTACTCTGCTCTACATTATAAGTCTTACTGAAACATATGTTGATCTCCTCTTGCAAAGTGTATTGATAACCCTCAAGTGATAAGTAACATAATATGTGACTTGAATATGTGAGTATGGCAACTCAGTGATCTGGAAATATGAGTGTAGGAGCCAAAATGTGTTATTTAGCCTGTGTTTATTATTTGTATAAGCCACACACGTTCTTTTTTGGTTACTCTCACTTCCCGTAATTGGCACTGGGGTGTGGTTTCACCTTATTTACCTGTTCACTTGGATGGCGGGATTCAGACAAAGGGGGTGAGTAGGGCTCCGATATTTTCTCTTGACCGTTACGGGGTTTTTTTTGTACAATTATTTCAATACAACTTTGCTTATGCTTTTTCGTTCCAATAAACAACATAAAACGCATCCGGATCTCAGTATGTTTTTGTACAAGCGAGTCACAGTGAAGAGCCTGCTTAGCCTCTCAGCGGCAATTTTTTCTACGATTCTAGTCGCTACAATGAGTTTTAGTAGTGATAGTTCTTAACAGCGATGGCACGTCCTTCTGTCAGTTTACCCTGACCTTTATTTTGAAAAACACTTGAACCGGAAGTGTTTGCGCTAGTGGAACTGCTGTAGTCTACTCTGCACTGCCGACACGTGTGTAGCTGTCAACGAAGGGTTTATCCGTCAACAACTACTCACATGACATTGAATTGTAAGTTTACATGTATGTGGTCATGCAGGTACAAAACGTCATACGTTGTATATAATAGTTTGTAAAGATTTTAAACAAAGACCTACTAGAGGCAAATCAGCTAGCGGCTAAGCTAGCAGATTAAACCAAGGTATAGTAAGTAATTTAAGGGATGATTTAACGGTATTTGACACGAGATGTGTCATTATTTTGTAAGATAATACCATAACTTCCAATTGATAATGTAGTCAAGTGGTTGGCCACATTGTTATGCTTCATTCAGCCATTCCTGAATGGAAATTAACAATATAGCCAGTGGTCTGAGTTGGTTGAGTAAATATTGAGACGTATTTTTCACCGGCAGAATAAACCATTAAAGAAATGTTACTTATATTTACATTAGCTTGGTTGCTTTGTCGCCAGCTGTTATGCTGAAATGTAGTTTGTTGTATTTTTACAGACACTGTTGAGTGTTTCCTATGCAACGATGGCTGATGCATTTAGCAGCAGCTCGGAAACGGTAATTCAGCGTGTGGTAGACGTGACAGTGAAGACAAACACCCCTCTGGAAAAACTTGAAGAGTTGTATCAGATTAAGAAGACTTGCGACTTCATCAGTGAGGGTCAATTTAAAAAGGTGAGAGGACATCAGTTTTGCTTTTAGTCATGAAAACATTTCAGTCCATTTGTATACCAAAGCATAAGCAACTGATTATTTGTCTAAAATGGTAAATGTTTGCAGGTTGCTCTGCAGTTTACTGATGAGCTGCTGGTGGATTCAGTTGCAGTAGCAGCGGAGATTGAGAGAAACAGTAATGTCAAGTCATTTGTTTTGGGAGATACATCCTATGGCAGGTAACACACCAGGTTTAACTGAGAAAAGTCTTACTTTTTATAACTACAAACATGCTGTATATACCATTTGTAGTGCTTGGATTCTTCATACAAAGTGAGGTGAAAAGCAATGCTCAATTGTACCCTTACTTATGTATCTGACAAAGACAAATTCTACATTTTATGCTTTACATGTGTTCATTTCCAAATGTGGATCCAGCACGAACATGTGAGAATTAGCTTTTGTAACACTGATCCAGTAAGTGAGGATATTAGGTTTTGGCAGTTTCATTTTTTTTATTTTGTTAATTTATTTACAGGGTTCATACAAAGTCTTGAAGGTTTGGGAAATGCTTAATTTTAACAGTTATGTTTTCAAGTTTAGGAATATGCTTGAATTCGAATATACACCTTGAAAAATGCTTGATTTTCAACATAATCTGGTGTTTCATCTACACAACCACTCATGTAAACCAGAAATCTTTTAATATTTTAAATGAAACGATCTCGTCATATTTTTTTATTGTCTCCTGGCATTTATAGTAACAATTTAGATGTGATGATAAAGTCTTTTAAGAGTCTGGAATTTTTGGTTTAGGTAGCTTGAAAGTGCTTGAAAAGTGATGGAACTTTACTCTTGAAAAGCTGTACAAACCCTGTATTTATCATCAGTATGTGGGATAATACACCTTAGTACAGTGGCTTGTTGAACTTGGAAAAATACCAGCTTTTGCTGCTATACTGTGAGTTTTATTTTGATGTTTAAACACATAGTTCTGATTTATTCAAGGCTGTTACAAAACAGGATGTAAGTGAAATGCTTTTAATGGCATTAGCCATTTGTTCAATGGACAGCCAAGGTGTTGCTGTTTTTGTTCACATTCTTAATTTTTTGTTGACATTCTTAATTTTTTGTTGAATTCTCTTGAGCAGTTGCTGTGTGGATGAGGTAGCTGCAGAACATGTGGGAGCTGACTGCATTGTGCACTACGGCAGCGCTTGCCTCAGCCTGTCTAAAAGGCTGCCCTTGATGTACGTCTTTGAGAGGAGACCGGTGGATCTGGAGAAGTGCACGTCTGCCTTCAGAGAACTCTACCCTGACACACAGAGTCACATCATCATCCTCTATGATGTTAACTATGTCCATGCTATAAGTAAGCTATTCTACAAAAGCCCTTTTATCTGATGTATGAAAGAGGCCATCCTATATTTATGCCATTAGATTGAGTAGATATTCATGTTATTTAACCAGTCATCTGTCAGATCACTGTGTATACTATTTCATGAAAACAGGACAGCGTTAAGATGAAGATGAATAGTAGGACAGATGTACTATTTTAGTTAGTTTAACTATCAGCATATTCAGTACAAACATATCAATTCAGTCTCTGAGAAGTCATATTAACCACATCCTCAGTCAAGGCAGAAAGTATTGGAATTGTTAGCTTAATAAAGGTTTGTTAATGATTTCCTCTCTTTGACTGAATACAACATATTTCTTTATTCTTTCAGATGACCTTCTGGCACTCCTTTTGCCAGAGTATCCAAACCTCGTCATCTCAGAACTTGTTGTTGAAGGGGAGCAGTGTTACAGTCACGGCCGGATTAAAAGACAACATGACACCTGTCTGTCAGAGCGAGACGACAGCCAGGTCATTTGTCAGTTTGGAAGGCAGTTCTCCTTGAAAAGTGGTTTAAGCATAAAGGATTACAGTATGTTCTATGTAGGCCAAGAGGGAGCAACCCTGAGAAACTTCATGATGACTTGGAATCGCTGCTCATTTTGTTCTTTTGACCCCGTAACACTGACGGGGAGGACTGAGTCAATCAGTATCAACCGTGCACTGATGAAGCGATATTACGCTATAGAAAGGGCCAAAGACGCCAATGTGGTTGGCATCCTGGTTGGAACACTCGGGGTGGCGGACTACCTGACCGTCATCCAGCAGCTGAAGGAGACCATCAGCAGAGCTGGCAAGAAGAGTTACATGTTTGCCATGGGGAAACTGAACGTGCCCAAACTAGCTAACTTTCTGGAAATTGACATTTTTGTGTTAATCGCATGTCCTGAGAACTCACTGCTGGACTCAAGTGAGTTCTATAAACCTGTAGTGACCCCGTTTGAGATGGAGGTGGCCTGCAACAAGAAGAGGGAGTGGTCAGAGGAATATGTCACTGACTTTCGACAGCTGCTGCCAGGTTAGATTGGGATTAATTCACATCAGAAATTCCTAAATGAATTCCTCTCACCTTTTTTATGTGAATAGACTGTATGAAAAAAAAAAACTCTCTTCTCACCCCAAATTTATATTTCAGCTTTCCCTTGCAGTATTCATTTATCAAATAGTCAAATAGTTGCAAACAATGGCTTTAGTGTGTCCAGTGGGTTATAAAGTTGCACTTTGCCATATGCAGAGGACAACAATACGGTCTCTGTTTCAGGGCTTTATACTTCCCCATCACAATCAGCTAGCTAATAGCACCAATATATCATTTTGGAGAAACATCAAATACATGTGGATCTTTATAGCATTATAAAGATAGCAAAAATAGAGATGGCTGAGTTATGTTTGCCTTAGATTTGGACATTTCTAATTCCCTTTCTAATATGTGCATTGGAGTCTACAGTGAATATTATTATTCCATTAAGAAGTGTTATATGTTTTAAAGTAGATTACACCATCTTAAATTCTTTATGCTTTTCCTCCTCTCTTATTAATGGTGAAACGATTTGTACCAACTCTGTACTACATTTGGAGATATTAGGGGGAGGGTGTTGCATTTCTCTCCAAAGAAAAGACTAGAAATATTGAAAAGTGAAATATAAGATTCAATTGAAGGCTATTGAAATATTTTGCCACATTTTCACTTTTTATCTCAAACTTGCACCAGGTGGACAGAGTCATGTGCCTTTGGCTGACCAGCAGGAGGAGGATGGCGATGAGACTGACGTGTCTTTAATCACAGGAGCTCTGCGAAGCCACAATCTGCTGGTCAGCGAGCCTGCAGAGTCCTCGTGTGGCTCCACCGTGGTCCTCAGGAACCAGACACTGACTGTAGCCAACACCAACTCAGCTGGTAAATAAAACACTGTTTGCTTTCATTTTTTACATCCATCCATAAGTTTATTGCATAATATCACACCCATACAGTAATTGTTACACCATGTGCATGTGAGCATTTCTCAAAACAACAAAAAAAACCCACTTCACTTGTTAGTCTTGCACTATTACACTACAGATTTATGCTTTCTATTTCCAGCATCTTTCCTGGCAGAACGGAGCTGGCGTGGCTTAGAACCGAAGTTGGGAGAGACACCTGTGGTGAAGGCAGTAAAGGGCAGGAGAGGCATAGCTATTGCCTATGAAGAAGAAGGAACGTCTCCATGATCATTTACCAGTAATCCACAAGGTCTCCAACAGAGTATTTAATCATGCCTGCTTGCAGTTACAGGTATTAAATGTATATTGCTTGTAATTACTGGAAGCTGTAAGGAATAATTAAATGTTTTCATGAAATCAATACCAGATATTACTAGTTTTTTTTCTTACTTACTGAATCACAGAATGTAACCGATGATTTTTGTCCAAATATTACAACTTGTCACATGTCCAAAGGTATTGTGACCATTGTGAAAAAAGGGGTTATTTTAATGACACAAATGTTTAAAAATAATATTAATACAAAATATGACTCCATTTAGTTTTTGGTAGGGGGTACCTGACCAGTTTTCAGCTTTGGCCACTTAACTGTATTACTTGGTTTAATATCTTTTCTGTTTACATTTATTTATTTCAATTACTGGCCATTGACAGGAACTTCTTCCACAAAGGATGCAGGAAATATACCAGAATTCCCATTACACTGCCCCTCCAACCAATCCTGGTTGACTAAAGAAAAAGAAGCAATTATGAATTAGAATCACATTTCTGGGACATATCACAGTATTTCAAAATATTTGGGAGACGTATGGCTCAAAGAATGGAGTCTCACCTCTAGAGAGGAGTGTGATTGTATCGCCTTGATGAAAATTGAGATCCTCTGGATTTGACGACTCGTAGGAATGAAGTGCCACCAAGTGAATCTCGTCCCGTGGCTTTCCATCAGTTTGCTAGAAACACAAAAATAACAAATTTCCTGCTCAGTTTCATCATAACTCAAGCTGAAACAAGTCATCTTGGTTTGCACTAGCTTTATGGTTCATGGTATCACTTTTTAATCTTAGTGAATCCAGGAAGATCATTTAGCCCATAACCCAACATGAAGTACTAACATGGAGCGTAAAGCACTCCTATAATAAATCAATATATAAAAATATTTCCAGCAAAGTTCTACTTTAACTTTTCAAGTCCTTTGGAAAGAACGATGGCGTTTTTTGGTGTTGCAGCTTCAATTCAGAGTGAGTTAAATTAGGATCTTTGTCACACACCCATACAAGCACTTTTCTGTTCTTTGCTAATTACAATGAACGTAAATGAAAAGTAAAAATATTTTGAGTTATAAATATTTGCATCCTTTGCAGGGCCACTTAGTGGTGTGTCGTGGTGTATTACAGTTGTACTCAACAGCAGGACCACCATGACTGTGGATGAAACATATCTGTATAAAGCTGCTCAGATGTCAGTGCATAATGAAGAGTTTGAACAGTGTCAATATTGCTTTCCCAGCCTGACAAAATTGAAATTCTCTGGAAACAGTTCAATACCATTTATCAGGAAGATTCCATTCATAAATATTGGTATTATCCCTACACCCATATTAGGAAACTGAAACCAGAATAACTGTATTCTGTGAGGCCAGCATGCACAGCAATAGATCACCTCTTACTTACCTCTTCGGTGTGACACCACAAGGTGACGCGCCCACTGCTGGCACAACTCCACACACTTTCCATTCCTGTGTTGGCATTGATTACACTTTGTTCAGTTGCCTCAGAGGTTATACTAAATGGAACAAAGGGATTGATTGATTGTTCTCCGTCAGTAACACAATATAACAATTAAACTGGAAGATTTTTTTCAAATATGAACTGTTACCTCAAGGTGATTGCCTTAGAAGGCAGATTCAGTTTCCTACTGATTTTCTCAATCAATATCGCATAGGGAGACCCAGGTGGTACTGAGACAGCGAAGGTGAATGTGAAACGGACTTTGACAATACATGCATTGTCGGCAGACTGTGCATCCTGGCATTAATGAAAGGACACATGGGTGGGATTAAGTCATCACAGAAATCCACGCTAAAACACGTTATTACTGCACATGTTGGCACATGGACTAGACAAATCAAGAATTTGACTCAGCATACCTTTTGTTGTATGTCTCTGCTGCTGTTATTAGGAGTAAGGCCTTAAATACATATATATAAAAAAGCTTTGTTATATGGGTCAAATTGCATTTACAAATATTTTGTTATGGTCAAATGCACTGGTATTTAGCACCAATCAGAGAATGGAGTTATTTTAGCTTGCTTCAAGTGTGTGTCGGAGAAGTCTACCTTGTTTCCTTTCAGGTCTGGTCGGTGGTTCTCGAGTTGGAGGCTCAGATATTCCCTGTCCATGGTTAATGCCATCCAAACAATGCCGTTCAAAATACAGAAAAAATAAATAAAGATGTAAATGCAGTGCACTACAAAACTTGGAACAAATATCACATTTCATCAAGTGCCATTTTAGAAACCTGCAGAGTATGCTTAGAAAATTAAGAAAAAGACTACTGATAATGTATTTAACAAACATTTTAAAGTCTCGGAGCAAAATGTTTGACTACTGGAGACTACATCGCCCCTAGAAATACCAAGAAGCAATCTACAAAACAAGAAATGATTCATACTCCTATACAGCAGTCTACTATACCACCAAGAAAGTAATGTAAGGAAATAAGAAATAAAGCTAATTGCTTACCTCATTCTGTTTAGAAGCCAAGGAGATCTCCAAACGTTCGAGGTAATTGTAAGGAACAAGTCCCCTCTGTAATTGACATGATTATGATGAATGCTCTTGATTGACAGGAACATTACATGAAGTCTGTTAACATGACATGAATAATTGGTTTCTATGCATATTTCATAAAAAAGACAAACACAAGTGCCAAGTGGAGGTCTTGAGAGATGCACACTAGCATAGAGGTTGCAGATGTACAGATTCTCTACATAGCGGTCTTACTCTTTCATTGAAGATCACAGATGCCCAGTTGTCAGCACCCTTCTGCAGTACAAACACAATGTTGCCTGGCACTACAGCCAACTCATCACTGGTCTCAGGAACAAACTCAAACAGGACAGTGTGGGGTTCTCCCTCTAAAGCCCTGTGAAGACAGGAGACGTCCACATGGCATCAAGAGACCTGCTAGTGAGGGAGTACGCACACTAGCCTCGGTTATTACTGTGCAATAATACATTTCTATCCAGCTGTTCTATTGTTTACATTTACACATTGATTCAACATTTTCCTCTTATCCATAACATTTCATAGATTTGGTTGATGCGTCCTCTATTTTCTATTTCCTTTCTACATTAAGAGCTGATTTTTCCATTTTACACATCCTCCATGTGCAGCGAAAAATCCATCATCACAATACCCTTACCAAGTATCAAAGTAATTTGCAAACAAACAAACAAATCATATTTTTCGACATTGTAACTACTAATTACTATAATGTGTATTCAGAGAGCATCATGTTTCTACAACTTCAAGGTGACTGTTCTACCTTAGAACCTCAGGTTCTTTTGGACAAGTTGGACCATCTTCAACCTGTCAAATGTGAACAAAAACACAAAGCGTCTGATCAGTGGTGCTGGAGACGCTTTCAAATGTAGTTGTCGCTGACATGGTGCAGCACAGCATCACAGCAATAGTCCTTTAGTTAAAAAACAACTGTTTTTGACATGGTATAGTGTGGTATTACATTAAGAGCTCTTGACGGTAAGCTAGGGCAGAAAATGTAATTAATGGTCACCAATACAGGTTGATCATGGATAATTAAGTTCCTGTAATGTGACATAATGAGGTAATAATAACACGCTGATTTCTTTGTCATCAGATTGTATTGTTTTTTTTGGGGGGGGGTTTATTGCCAAAGAAGAGTCCATATGTCACCTGTGGCTGTAAAGGGGCAAATCCAGAGAAGTCATCCTGAGGAACGACAGAGGCAACAACCTGAAGACAACAGAGACAAAATGTAGGATGTCAAATAATTAGTGTTTTATCCAAAATGATCTCAAATGTATTTATCTTTTAAAAAAGCAAGTACTCTATAAAGATAAAATCACAGATTAAGTGATTGATATATTAGTGAGCTGTACTCAGGTACAGTTTAATAGGGTTCATATCACACTAATGAATAATGTAGTACCAACTGTTACTAAAGCAAAGGTATGCCATCAGATAAAGTATTACCTTCGCTTTGCCCAGGTAGTCCTTCTTCTCCAGCTCAGCAACGTAGTGCTTATTTGGTTTAAATAGCAGTTTTGATGGGAACTCGACTGGTTTGAAAAGTTTCTGTTTCTGTTGGTAAAATTGCATTGCAACAGATATAATATTTATCAAGCATTGAACATGAAACATGTATTACTTTGAGCTACACCAATGTAAATAAATAGCACTCTCCATGCCTTATCCTTGACCCTTCACTGATTAGACTGATATTTATGTATATTTATTTGCAAATACAGTGGCTGATATAGGGCTTTTATTAATAATTGGTTACTGGCTAGTCAATGTGAAGCAATGCTTCATTAAAAAGCCTTATGTATCGGAGTTGTGGGTGGGTGCATGACCTTGCTCTAAAGAGCATGCATCCCACCCACATGTTAACTGACCAGAGTGGATTGCAGAGCTCTGTCGATGATATTGAGCTTGGTGTCTGTCTTGTAGTCGAGAGCCTTCACAAGGTTTACCTGGGCTTTTTCCCAGTTACCCAGCTGAGCCTCAGCCAGGGCCATGTTGTGGAGAACCTGTGGCAAGAAAGATTGATATTGTATTTGAAGCTTGTCACTCTTTTAATCCCTCATGCAGACTACAGAATTGAGAATAATGCCAACAGTTTTTGAACCACTGGTTTTTAACATCAAATTAGTCATTAGGGCAGATCAGAAAAGAGTTCAGAATGAATGTACTCTATACGTCTCTAAACTGTTTGACAGTAGTAGACAGAATAGAAACGAATAGACTACTATAATAATTTGTTAATGGCACAATAATGAAGCTTTGCAAGAACATATAAAAAATAATTGATGGCTTTTAAATTCTTACCTCACATGCATATAACTTGTATCTGAGACCAAGTGCTTTGTAATCTATCAGCTGGTTGCCTCTTAGTGTTTTGAAGGCATGCTGGAAATCAGCTAAACTCTCCTCATACCTTTAAATATAAATACTCCAGTTAATTGCTTTTGCATGTAATAGACATAGAATAGAAAAAAAATGTAAAAACAAGAGTGGTGATTAGAAATCAAATTTTATGATAACATAAGCATAGTGTGTTTACAGTATCTTTAAAACACAGTGTTAATTATGAAAAATGAATGTGGCCATTTTATTGAGATGACGGGTGTGTCTTGCCTCTCCTTTCTGTAAAACGTGATGCCCCTTTGAAAGAAGGCGACAGCCAAATGCTCGTCCTTGCGTATGCTGCAATCAAATGCCTGAGAAACATTAGTAAACACTGTAACTTCCTCTAGAGGAAAAGAGAAATGGTAACTCTACTTCTTCTTTCACAGTGACTTGCACTTTCAGACTGTAAAATATCACAGCATTTCATCTCAGCTTTATCAGCTACATCTTAACAAGATTTTACTTTTTGATGAGTAACATTACAAAATAAATACCGTAGATATTTGTGTGTAATGTTGTAGCTTGCGTTTTGCCAACAAAGGTCAGACATACCTTTTCAGCAGCCTCCAGGTTTTGGTTAAGAAGATGGAGACAGCCAATGTCAAAACAAATTTTGGAGTTTGGTTCTTTGATAGACAGGAAAATCCTGAGTGCTTCTGACAAATCCTGTCTGTCAACACAAGTTACAGCCTCGTCCCACTGGCGCAGAGTGTCTAGAAAAGACATAGTCGCAGGTTAGGAGTACCCTGAGCTACAGACCAAATTAAGGAAGCTCTTCTGATTTGTACCAGGGAAATCAGGAAGTGTGATTTCAGTGTCATTGTTGGTACATTTATATCTGCACCACCACCAGGTTTTAAGGCCCAATGGTTGTTGCTTTTCCCCCCCATGTGATTCTCTGGCATCTATGTAGCAATTTAGTGTGTGTGTGTGTGTGTGTTGGTATACTTTCCTTTATCACTTTCTCCCCTTGAATATAACAGGTTATACATCATAAATGGGGTATGGAAAATTAATTATTTCCTCAGAGGGAAATGATCAGTCCTTTCCAAGTCTCTGTTTTTAAGAGGGATGATGGAGTGCCGACTGTTTTTTTTCATCATTATTTAACAAGCCTTACATCTGGAGCACCAGGTGGAGTTTTATTTTGGAATAGGCTATCTTATGTGTGCCTTGTTGTCTTTTAGTTATCAGCATTACTGCCACGCTTTACAGAACAAAACTATAACTTCCGGTAAACACTCGTGAACAGCCAATGAACCATTAGCAAATACCATGCACTATAGCACATAATATCTTACTCAATATTGTAAGGCAATTAAACGATTTCAGGAAGAAAGTATGATACGTTTTGTGTTGTTGACCCCTGTTCACTATCTTGTGTACCCCAAAGTAAATAATGCTCTTATTTTAAAAGAAGAAAATACGTATTTCCGTTTTTCGTCTGGTTAACTCTAACCTAGACGAGTTGCCTTGATGCAGCCGTCGCTAGCTAAACAAACATGGCTCTGCTACATTATCAGACAACGGACCCTTATGATACGTAGACAAATGAAAAGGGAAATATGCGACGATTAATAAGAAACGTGCCAAACCTAAAGCTGTAGATGGAGAGCTGATAGAATATTAAGTTGGTTAGCGTAGTGTAGCCTTTTGTGACCGTGTTTACACATTGCTAGCTCTCCAGCTGGCTAATGTAAGCTAGCAAGATGGACCTTGGAACAATGTTGTATAACAATTTAAAAGATGTTACATGGAGCACGACGTCTTTACCATTAGATCAACTTGTCAGCGCTTATAGGTTGCCTCAAATTGTCAGGCTGGATAACGGTTAGTAACTTTGTTACTACTAAGTTTTCTTTTGCTAGCTGCTAAATTCCTAGTTAGCAGCTAAGGTAAACTAAGTGGTTTGTGAGACAGTTTTTTTGCGGTTGATTTTGTCAGCGTATCTTAATTCTCAGCAAAATTGTCTGACCTAAGTTTACATTTAAAAAGATGGCATTTTCTAGTAATGAAAGTTGTGTCTCTATCGTTAAGCCCTTGCATCTATCGTGCTGAAATCAACAAATAATAACGCTTAGCTTATTATTAGTCAGTATTCTTTATACATGTCCTGTAAACTCTGCTCTCACTCTGTTGCCATGCAAGTGAAGGCAGTAAGTTAAGAGTAAAAACAACTATTGTTCTCATAATAGCATTAGTATTTCATGTTAGGGACAACATATAAAAGGCATCATTACTTGAAAATGTGCGCATATCATTACAAAGGCACATGTGCAGCATAGTACCATTTTAGAAAAGAAAATGAGGGCCGATCTACAAGTGACAATTGTAGCAGGTTGAGTCAACTCGTTCAGTCAAGGCTGAAAAAAATCATCTTTGGCCTCATTCTGGGTACAATGAAAGACGCATTTAAGCAAAACAATACGAGATGATACAGTTACATTAAGGTGAACCTAGAACAAAACTACAGATGATGACTGTATTATGGGGTCAGGGAATGTACTTCCACGACAGCTGTTTTGCATGACAGTTGTGTACTAACATAAGCATACTGCTTATGGTATGCACTTTGAAATGAAGCCATTATGAAATCGGTAATAATTATTATTTTGTTCTCAATCTTCTGTCACACTGCTAAGCCTCTTGTGCAGAATTGTGATGGTGTATTGTACTTTTAAATGGTAGTGCTTGCTTGCTTTTTAGAGAGGTATGGATTGGGGCATTAGTCATTGTCCATGGAGGATAATGACCTGTGCTGAGTAATCCAATACTTTGGCTTGAGTGGAGCAGCCTGTGAAGCTCACAAGCGGTATAAAAAGAGGAAACAGTAATCATGGCAGTCCTCAGGATACTTACTTTACTGTTTGGGATCATTCAAATTTTGTCTCAACCATGGATCCACATTCTAGACACCACTGTGTGTCTAATCAGGGAAATACCGTAAATCCCAAAACAAAGTTACTAGATGTATCATAACTCCAATAAACCTTAGACCATCTGTGTCTGAGATATCATACTTTATATTTCAATAACAACATTTTACTATGAATTTTACATTTTCCAAGTGTCATGATACAGTCACATGATGTTTCATGTGTTACATGACAGTTGTTGATATTTTATGACAGTTAAGATTTTGATTGTGCAGAAGGGGGAACATCAGAAAGTTTGTTAAATTTAGTGTACATTTAATATGTTTTGTCTATTGCACCTTGCAGTATTGCAATATTTCCTGGACTGTAAGGTATAATCTCTGTTCTGCTTGTTGTTTTCATTCCTGCAGGTCAGTTGGTTGAAGGGCTCAGAGACAACGACTACCTCTTGATTCATTCCTGCCGTCAGTGGACAACTATTACTGCTCACAGTCTGGAGGAGGGACACTATGTCATTGGGCCCAAAATAGAGATCCCAGTACACTATGAAGGTGAGCTACATCTGCATGGATGCTCGATGCTCTTGAATTTGCTTGACATTGTTTTTGATGATGTATCTTTGTATGTATTAAAACCAAAAAAGTCAGGTGTTTCAACTGACAACATGGGGATCGTCTCTGCCCTAAAAAATGCATAATTTTGGTTATCAACATTGAAAGATCGTAGGAACAACGTGGAGACTTAATCCAATTTTTTTTCATTGAAAAGTACAACCCATGCTGGACCCTGTCAGTGACAATATGCTTTTTCCTATTTCAGGTCAGTTTAAACTACTGGAGCAGGACAGAGATGTCAAGGAGCCTGTGCAGTACTTCAATAGCGTGGAGGAGGTGGCCAAAGCATTCCCAGAGAGGGTATACGTCATGGAAGAAATCACTTTCAATGTTAAGGTATGTCTAATCTGTTGAAGGGATTATTATGATTGGTTGTGGATTCCATAGTGTTAATTTAAATTAATATCTTTTTTGGACTATCAATGCCATGATATTTAGAACTCTTGACTTCCAACTCTGACATCAGGAGTATTTGATAAATTTCCAGTTAAGTCTAGAAATCCTCCTGTTAAAACTTCCAACTCTGGCATATTTAAGTAATTTGGTATTGTAGGTTTAAAAACTACTTAAGCTAGGACACCATTCAAATGTATACTTATACACAATCGTTGTTGGGGTTTTTCACTTTGAGCTTCTTTTTAAACATTTAAAAAATGTTTCCTTGTATAAACCAGTGACAGAATCTATACAGAAAGCAATTATTAATGCGCTAATGTTTACTGGCGGGGTTTTTACTTAAATATCACATTCACAATGTCTCAATTTCTTTAGTACTTAGGCCATATGTCATGTTTTCACAGATGGCTTCGGGGGAATGCAACGAAGACACTGAAGTTTACAACATCACGCTAAGCACCGGTGATGAACTGACACTAATGGGCCAGGCTGAGATCCTGTATGCCAAGACCTCCAGAGAAAAATCAAGATTCAACACCATTTTTAAGAAGATTGGGAAGCTAAACTCCATCAGTAAGATCGGGCGAGGCAAGATGCCTTGCTTGATCTGCATGAACCATCGCACCAATGAGAGCATCAGCCTGCCTTTCCAGTGCAAAGGCAGGTTCAGCACCTGTAGTCCACTGGAGCTTCAGATGCAGGACGGCGAGCACAACATCAGGAACATTGTGGAGAAAACCCGTCTCCCGGTCAATGTCACAGTGCCCAGCAGTCCACCCCGCAACCAGCACGACCTCCACCTCATTCGCGAGGGTCATCGTTACAAACTGGTCAACATTCAGACGAAAACAGTGGTTGTGTGCTGCATTCTCCGAAGCAACAAAATTATTCCCATCCATTTTCCCTTTCATATGGTCATGCCTAGATTTATTATCCCAGAGGAACTGCTGCAAGGAGAGTTGTGGCTAGACACTATGGTGCATCGCTGGTTCTCCTACTGCCAGGAGCAGTTTGACATAGACGACTATTCTCGTGCTGTCCGGGATGTGCGGACAGACTGGACCGATGATGGTAAGAGCCCTAAGAAAAGCAGTGGGAACGGTAGTTGCAGTGGCAGCAGCGGCAGCTCCAACGGGTGTCTCAACCACATGCAGATTCCCAGCTCTTTAACGTACGCCCGGGACGAACTCACCCAGTCCTTCCACCGACTATCTGTGTGCGTGTACGGCAGCAACCTGCACGGCAACAGCGAGGTCAACTTGCAGGGCTGTATGACACTATGTGGAGACTGGGCTCTTCTGCCCTCTGATAGCATCCCCTCAGACTCGGGAGAAAATGAACACTTTTTCCCCGAGCTGTTGGATAGCACAAACCAACAACCCTCCCTCAACAAGTCGGACGTTCCATATGAGGAGCTGTGGTTGGATCACTTGAGAGGCCAGATCCCCAAACCTTCTTTAAGTGAGGGAATTCGAGGCATCAACAATGGCTGTGGGACCACAGCAGCCCTGTCATACCCACTCACTTGTCCTCTCACTGCAGTAACCAGTTCAGATGTGTCTCTTACTCCACCACCGGTCCCACCCAAGTCTGAAGCTGTGAGTATAATCTATTCTACTTAAAGTTGTAATCCTTAAGATATCAGTCTTGGTTGATTTGGCAACACCTGCGATTACCGTAGTAACAGCAAGTGCAGTTTAATGCTACAGCAAACACTCCTTGAGCAGAAACACGATAGGGACAACTGGTGTAAAGGTTTACAGCACAACCAAACAAACTCACATTGTTTTAACAAAGAAGTAATTCAATAACAATTGCAACCGCCATTCTGATTTCATCCTAGGCACAGCAGGAGTAGTTTTCCACACAACAGTAGGCCACAGTAAATCTGGTTACCTTCCTGAGTGGTTGCAAAAAAAAAAAAAAAGATCTGCAGAAAATGACTAGGTTTATAGATGCATTTTTGATGAAAGGTCGCTGTTTGCGCCTCCCATTGTAACAAATACATTGCGTTTCCTGTGGGTGCTTCACAATAAAAGTCACCCCATGTTTTGCCAGTTGAAAGCTTTTAATGTAAAGCAGCAGCAGTAGGATGTTCTGTTAATAATATAATACAGCTCTGACACGGTGTAAGGAGAGTGAACAGTGAGGCTGCACTGGATTTCATGCATACATCGTTTTCCTGTGAATCACCCGTGCTTAGGTAAGTTAACTGAATCCAGCGCGGGAATTGCGGACTCTGCACCTATAATAAAAACGAGTATATAGACGGATGATTACTGAATGTAAATACTTTGAATGACTATTGTAGATAAAATGCAGTCCATAAATTGTATCAAAGATGGGGTCTGATGTCATGAAAATCTTTAGGATTATAACTTTAAGCAGTGTCTAACACCTTCAGTTTTACAGGGAAAAACTGAATATGCTGGTTTTGCTGTCAGTTGCAATGTCAGTTCATTTCCTTTCTAGGTGAAGGAAGAATGCCGTCTTTTGAATGCCCCACCAATTCCTCCACGAAGTTTGAAACAGATGCCTTCGGTGCCCATCTTGTCTAAGCCGCTGCAGCAAGAGACTCGGTCTCCAAGTCCAACCCTGTCCTATTATTCTTCTGGTCTCCACAACATGTAAGAATTGGAACCATTTTGTTGCGCATATGTGACATCAATTGCACATAACTAAAATAACAAAGAAAACGTTTTATATTTCTAGTTTTAAAGGCTAATTTATGCTGACATTTCATGGACCTAGAGAACCATGTTGTCATTGTATTTTTTCCTCTTCTGTTCAACTGCCCCTTTGAACTGCCCCCCACCTGTATATTTAGCTGTGTCCCTTTTAAATATTTAATCTGTCCAGTCGATCATGACACGTTTTAGTGTAGATTAAAAGTAATGCATCAGCACAGTGAAGTTTCTCCTTAACCCGCATTATTTTCTTTACCCACAAACATGTAAAGTTTTAGTTTAAAATGTTAAATATTTAAATCATATACTGAGGTCTACATGAAGTTTGCTCTTTATACCACAAATTAATTAATATTTTTCCATCAGTAGCGGAGCATGTGAGCAAGAGGCGGATGACCCACAAGAGCAGAGTCACGTGTGCTACCCCTGTAACTGGGCTAAATCCAACAGCACTGAGCCAAATGCTACGCTGCCCAGTGGCAGTCTGCCATTGGATGGGATGTCCTCTAGGTTGTCTTGGCCAAATAACTTCAGTGGAGGAGAATCGCACGGCATGGAGGAATTTCTGCCAGCCAGCAGTCGAAGTTACTACAGCTACCCCAGAAAGAGGTCCCCGAGCACCCCAAAAACCTGTACATCCAGCCTTGTGGACTTTGACGGCAGAGAGCACGCACACAGCAGTAAGGACTTCAGGTTGCAGAAAGTGTCTGTGAATCAGTTCTGCACCAAATCTTCAAGTTACAATTCAGAGATGTACAGAGACAAGCCAATAGAAGAGTCGAACACGAAGCAGAGCCTCTCTTGCCCCATCTTACCGCCGAGGACACCAAAATCAAATGCCATAAAGAAGTGCACAGATTCACTGTCAGGATCAATCTGTGACAGTGAGCAGGAAACACCAAATTGCTTGCATACTCAACACGGGCTGGGCACAAAAGAGATATATTCCATCTCTAACTCATTAACTCCTAACTGTGCGTCCTTTTCTCCCACTGCACAGTGGCAGCCCCCGTCCAGTCTGGCTGGTCTGTCTATTGAAGAGGTGTCTAAGTCTCTAAGGTTCATTGGTCTGCCAGATGACATTGTTTCTCTTTTTGTGTCTGAGAAGATTGATGGGAATTTACTCCTGCAGCTCACAGAGGAGATTTTGTCGGAGGACTTCAAGCTGAGCAAACTGCAGGTGAAGAAACTCATGCAGTTCATAAATGGGTGGAGACCCAAGATCTAATTAACAGTAAATGACACTAAATCCTGTTATAAAGCAGAGAAAGTCATGCCTTCAGTATATATGCTATGCACACCAAGCCACAAAGAGTTTCTTTTTGTACAACATGAATTTATTTCCTTGTTACTATATTGTGTGGAAGATAGTTGGGTAACATTTCCCAGCCCACTTAAAGTCTGTGACTGCTATTTACTAACTGAATGGACTCATTTGGCACTTTCATGAAGACATTTTCATGTCAGCTACTTAGTACTTTTTCATCCAAAGCCTACTAGTGTTCATGTTACACAAATCCTAATTTAAGCCAACAAATTTAAAGAAGAAAACTGATGTGACAAGGACAGGAAAACACAATTAAAGGTTCAGTAGGTAAAAATAACTTGTCATATTTGCTGAAACTGTCACTATATCCTGACAGTAGTACGTCAGAGAATTAATATGAGAAAAAATCAGGTTCCTCTGGCTTCTCCTAGTGCTCCTAATGGCCTTTGCAATAATCAACCGCGCCTTAATGAAAACAACCAATGAAAACAGCCAGGAAGAGTCTCTAACGCTACCGCTCAAGCTCGGTTTAACTCTTTCTTTTTAGCTTGCTTTTTGTCATTGGTCTTCTGTCTTCTGTCTACTTGTCTTTGCTGTGTACGCTGTTGTTGGCAAAGGAGGGATGGGTTTTTTCTTTGCTGGTGGTTGTTTCTCAGCCATTGTCTTTGCAAAGCTCCTCCTGAATCAGAACAGGAACATGATATAGTAACAGTTTGAGCAAATATGACAAAAGGTTATTTTTATAAAAGCTACCCACTGAACCTTTGGGACATCTGCTTGATGAGGACATTGTCTGATTCTGTTCTTAAAGGGGATTTTAAAAGAGCACAAAAACCAGAGGATGGACCACATAAAAAAAAAAAAACATTTTTGATTTTATAGTGGATAAACAGGTGGAAATTTGGCTGGATTTGGTAACCGCCCCCCAAAAATGGTATTTTAATTGATAACAATTTTAATAATAACCACCTTACATTGTTACACTGTTTTTAGTTTTCTGTATGGGATTCATTCCTGCACCTTTGTCACGAGGTCAGGGACGCAATAGAGAATGTTGCTGCAAGTGCATTTCTAAACATGAATCAAAACAATTGAATTCAGTACTGATGAATGAAGTCAAGACCTGCCTACTGCTAACCGGTATTAAGATATACTTGTGTTCTAAAAATCTACCCCTTTGAGCTCTTCCTAAGCTGTACGCTTGGCCTGCATCAGTGAACACTCACTACTTTTCCAAATGGCAAGAAATAGTCAATGATGTAAACCTGATCTTTGAGCCTGTGGTATCATACTGATGTACAGGTCATTAGAAGATTAATTGAAAGAATGAGACAGGGGAGCTGTGGCATTATGGATATGATTTGATTTTACAAGCTCTAAATAAATAATGAAATCATTACATTTTTAAGGCATGTGGGATGAAAACAAAAACATCAGCTTTTAATGTAAATGGAGATGTAGCTGTCTATACATCATTCTGATATCAGGTGTGATATTTACGGAACTATGCTAGTATGAGTGAGCCAAATCAAATGATTATCATGGTCTCTTGTGTGCAACAAGATGTCGTATTTGTCAACTATCCTTATGCAAGGTCTTATTTCCATTTGATGCCTTTGTAATCTAAAGTTTAATTAAACTATATTACTATTGGCATTAACCTAAAACATCGCCGCTAAAAGTAACTTGAGGTTATTTCTAACGGAAAAGACTGACTGAGGCCCAACAAAATAAAGTCCTTACTCTGCTCTCGTTCTACATAAAATACAAATTATGCATCATGCACTTTGGAAGATTTCAGCCTAATTAATTGCAGTCAAGGTCATTAAATATAAACTTATAAAAGAAGAGTGTCTATGTAGAGAGTGAATGCACTACATGCTTGTTTCAAAACTAAAAATGGTACTTCTCCTTTGTTCTCATTGTATGTATTGTATGTGTCTTCTAATGCAAGAAATGAGTAAAAAAATAGCTTTTCTGCGCCTTAACCCAGAGACCTTAAAATATATAATATTTCACTTTGGCTTAACCTTTTCATTTGGTCAGCCTCTTGAGAATATACTCTTAACATAAACATCTCTACACGAACATCAGGGGATGATGTTAAGCGAGAGGCATGCAAGCTAAAATTGAAAATGATGTGCTAAAATGAAATATTGGTTTATATTGGTACCAAACGTTTTTTTCTAGATTCAGAGTTGATTTATTTATGCAGCTATTTAACTCATTTAACAAAATGCAAAAATATGCAGAATAGTTATTGTCAGACCGTTCGTATGGCTGATATATGAAGGTGCCTCAGCAACAACAGCCTTTCCACAGCCCAGATCTGATCTGTTGGCCAACAGCTGTTATTTTTTTTCCCCCTGACACTTTTTTGCAGCGGGGTGTTACATATATTACTTGATATTTTTATTTTTATGCAAGTGCAAATTTATTGTAATTTTTTAAAGAAAGTGATTACTAATGTTGAAATTATTTTTGTTGAGAAAAAAAAGCTTATGTTCAAATTTCTGTTTTTTTTTTTTATTATTCTGTACAACTTGGGTTCTACTTGGGTTTATAAATCCATGCATTAAAATAACACTAGGTTGCGAGGAAAAACCCCTGCGAGCTTCAGTCACACTACATGGACAGTGACCAAAAAATAATGTTAATAAGCCACTTGTCCAGGTAATTTTCCAGAATTCCTTTTAACTTTGTCACAGTATCCACATTTTTTTTTTTATGGGGAATGGCATGTGTCCCTTGACACTAATATTACTGTGTATGGTGGTTAATGTCTTACGCAATACACTGCAAAGAGACGGAGCAACTAAGCAATGGAGTGATAATAAAAGGCAATGGAGTATTATGTGTATTGAAATTGCCAGATTGTGAATTTTAGGGGAATGAAAACCGTGCATGCCAAAGGAATTCTCCCAAGTCGGTAATTTTACTTGAATAATTCTGAGATGTAAACTGTGAACACACTACAACAACTGACCCAGTCCCATTGAGACACCATTATCAAGCTGTTAATACTAAAGGGTATTCCATCTTGGTAATACCCATCAACTCTGGACTGAGGCCTACATGGATTATTGCCATTTTCGTGCAAAAAAAGGAAGGAAATGACTGTGACACTGGGTTTGATAGCATTTGGAATAGTACTGGTCAGCATTACTGCAATCTTGAGTTATGGACAGTTATCTTTCAACTCTTGTTTTCCTATTTTTGATTGTATAATCTATTAAAAATTGATTAACTGATGTTTGTGTTTGTTTGTTTTTTGTCAAGTAACAGTTCAGTACTGTTCATGTGAAATTAGTTCAAGATTGCACCACTGATCAGTTGCACCACAATGTCATACAAACCCTGGATGATGAAAAGGATCTGTACTTTAGCAACATATAATGGGTGATGAAAACGATTAGTTGGTAAGGGTGCTAGTTTAAGTCAGTCTTCTGTAATCATGAACTACACAAACAACAATTAGATGATCAACAGATAATTATTTGCCAACTACTTTGATAGTTGATTAATCATTTAAGCTCGCTTGTGATGGGCGTGTCTCACCGTTTTATAGACCAAACGATTAATCAAGATAATAACTGACAGATTCATTGATTATGAAAATAACCGTTAGTTGCAGCCCTACTAGGTTTAGTCATAAAGGTGCAATTTATCTGTAATCTCTTTATAGATTAGTTGATTTAATGCAGTTGCATTCCAAATGACCCTAAAGATATTACAAAATCAGTCAACAAATTGCAGAAAGTCCTCAGCAGAGCTTTGCTGGGTTTTTTAGTAACGAAACGCAGATCTGATCTGAAGCATTTCAGGAACCAGTAAGTGCTTCATCAGTTCTGCTTTTGTGAGGCCTTACAGCCGCTGTTTCCTGCCTTGCACCAAGCAGGTCAACATCTCACAGTTCAAAGGTAACGCTAGTTCTGCTTCATATGGCTCAACTTTCATAAATAGTTTATATTTGAAGTATAATAATTTTAAAAAGACACAGATTTTGTTCCACAGGCCAACAGTGATGATATATTTTAAAGTCATACTTTGATATCATTTACAAGACACGCATCATGTATTCACTAATACTTGTCTTAGTTATAATCAAAGTTTAATTTGTTCAAAATTTTGGAAAGACAAATGCTACATATTTGCACAGAAGTCCCTCTGATTTTATTAGGCAGAGATTAAGTAAACTATAACTTTTTAAAATTAAGTAAACTATAACTGATGGAGACTGACTGCATCATCATTTCAGTGTAGTTTATGCAATTACATCTGTTCATAGATTATTATCACTGTGGGACTCACTATCAAGGGAGAACCTGCACACACGCTTTTCTGTCTCTTACGTGTGCGTGCACACACACACGCACACACATTTGTACACAAACACTTTTACACAAACAAATGGAGGACAATTTAGCCTTGAAAGAAAATGTACATTATTTTGAGGTATATGTAAATGTTGCCGTATCTAAATGGCAAAATACCATGACAACTAATACCAATAATATATATAATAATATAATCTTCTTTCCAGATTTCCTCCTTGGACTCTTTCACTAACACACGTACACTCGCCTCAATGATTTGTTTTAAAATACACAACACATTACTGTGTGGAGTGCATCAGCGATCTGGTAGCTCTAACTTAAAGTGTACTGTTACTGACCTCATGCACCTCTGCAGAAGTACAAGAAAGCTTCCCATTTCACATGCTCAACTGGTTACAAAACTACTAAAGTAATTCCTTTTACATAGTACATGGAAATATAATTTGCATTGGAATTTTGTTATCACAAATTAGAAACATCACTTTAACTAGTTGTAGGACATTTTAATGGACAGTTTCTGTATGAACTGTGGTCCCTTATAAACACATTTTGCATAATAAGAAAATCCCAGTCCCCAGCTGAAAAAAGTTCTTAAGATTTTGCTTAGGCAAGCCTAGATAACATGTAGACCAGAGTAAATTCAATATTCAAGTAATAACAATGAACGGGGTTGTGATCAGTACTGACACCATATCACACAGTTTCATCATAAGCTCAACCCCTGACACAATCTGCACATCATCTAACAGCAACTCAGGTTCAATTCCAAAATCAAGACATTGAGTTTTCTTTCAACCGCCAAAACCTGAATCTAAATTTCATCAAAACATTTAGCTGCTAAACTGAACCATAAGATACCCTTTATGACCAACAGGTGAAAACATCCTGTTGACCTGCTACCGCTATTACGTAATCCTTTCATAAGTGAAGGAATGCCATCTTTCATTAATCCTGTCAGACAGTATTTGGTGTCCTTTAGCTAATAAAGTAGGTTTTTATAAGATTTTAATCCACACGGCGTTAAAATTTTCCCTCTCATTGTAACCAACCAACCAGGATGCTCTCAGGTCACCAATTTCCCTTATTTTGTTCCACTCTACAAGGTAAAGCCACCCCTCTCCAACTCTGTCAGGCCAAAAATGGATGAAAAATTGCCTGACTATCAAGTAGGCGGGGCTGGTCAGCTTTTTATAAAGCTCTGTTGACCAGTGTTGAGCCTTCTTATCTGAAACCTTCTCCAAGACTCCATTTAGCTGCTGACTGACCAACCAAATCCTACTCACTGATCACTCCAAGGGCCGAACGCTGCCCCAACCCATCAGCCTCCGGAGCATCCATACCACGGGCAGATCAGCTCTCCAAGCCTCCTTCCAGGTCTGCCGTCTCTGTTGATAGATTTCATGTGCATTGTTAATGTTGAGTGGTAGAGTGTGATGTCTACAAGTCATAAAATATGAGTATTCGGAATGCAAATTAGGTTTTTTATTTCGACGACTATGGGCAACTTTTCCTGGTTGGAGAAAGACAATGCATGCACAAAACTGTTACTTAGATATTGGTTCAGTAGAGTAGCACATCTACTGTCAGATTCTGTTAAAGTCCATCCCTCCATTGCTGCACATTTAATAGCAATGTTTTGCATTTTTATCTTATTGGTGCTCTCATATGCTGGCAGGCAGGTCTAACATTCAAAATCAGATGCCAAACTGCCGTTTTTGGTGCAAGAAGCTACCGAACTCACATAATCCTATTCATGGTTGTTCTGCCTTTGACTTTCACATTCAATTCAACATACCTCACCAATGCAGTGCTGTTTGGTAGCCAGCTCTCAAGATGGCAATGTTGGAACATCCATTCAGCACATAAACGCCTAACACATACAAGTATCCATCACATACTGTAGATACAGATCAGGCTAATAGAATTGTGAAATTACACACTGTAATTACTGTTGAGTCTTTTCTTCATCTTGCTTAATACTGAGTCGAGTCTTAAGACTTCGTATAAAAGTGACCACAATGAGAAAAGTTACTGTCATATTGTGTTTGTGTGTGTGTGTGTGTGTGCGTTGTCAGTCATGTGGTCTTCAGGCCTGCTGTTCCTACTGTTGGTGTCCTCCTGCCTCCCTGTCACGAGTGCTCCACCAGGCACTCCGCTGAGCTCTTCTCCTGACGTGGGGCAAAAGGAGCAGCAAAGTCAACAAAGGGACCTGATTAAAAAGCTTGGTAGATGGTTAAAGAAAAACTATAGGGGGATTGGAGAGGTACTTGTTGCTAGTTTAGGATGGGTGCCAGGAGCTGGGCCACCCATTGCTGGAGCGATCAATACCCTGCTGCTGCTAACCCCACAAGCAGACCCACTGGCCGCTGTCAACTCTGAACTTAGAGCTCTTAATTTTAAGCTTGACACCTTTGGTGCAGAAATGAAATGGGATGCCTGGGCAGCTGGTGCCTACCAAATGCCAGTGAACAATATAGAGAAAGCCTGGATTAAATACACTGAGCTAGTGCGTAGTTATCAACAAACAACTAACACAGAAAAGGAGGCACTCAGAAATAATTTTTTCACATTTTACAGCCAGCATGCAGACAGCACTTTGGTCTTGCACCAATTCTTGACAGCTAAATCAGTATCTATAACACAAAACCTCGGAGACCTACTGGCTAATAGATTAAGATGTCATGAAAAAGATATCAAAGCCCAGTTTTTGTATTTAAATGAAGTTATGTGTAAAGGCAATATGCTCAATGAAAAGTACTACGAATTCAAAGGCACAAGCACCAATGCCAGGGTCAATACTGCTCATAAGATTGCGTCCCAGTCTGCCTCAGCTTTAATCACAGCGCAGCAGCGATGCATATCTGACAGTGCTGCTTACATAGAGAAGGACATTTTTGAGCGTATTGATGACACCAAAAAACATCAAGAAATAGCAGACAGTGTCAGGGCATTTTTGGTAAATGCATATAACAGGTATGACTGGATAGTTGTTGCATTTACAACCCAAAACTCAAAGCATAAGCCAAAATTTCTAAAAAGACATGCTTTGTCTGGTTTTACCGAGGTAGAGAGAGGAACGGTTACAGTGGCTGTAGCCAAACAGGTGAAAGGGGGTCACACCAAGACTGCCTCTGTTAAAGAAGCTATTAAAAAGTGCTTACCTACAGGGTACATCTGTTTAGATGTAGCACAGAAACTAATGGAATGCCAGAAAACCGTTTTTGGAAAAAGGTTGTCTCAGACATACACAGCAGTGCATGCCTTTAAAAGAAAAAGTCAAACTTCCACCAATGCTGTGGAAGCAGCAGATGATGAGGACTCTGAACTCCCAGAAAGCTCTGTCAGCCTCAAAGACTACTCATCTCTAACCACCTCCCACCTCTTTACAGGGTCTTGTGGTAACATTTTTGGGAAGTTTATCGTCTTTATTAAAAGTGATGAAGAGATAATGGGAGTAGATCCCTGCTCCAAAGTAAATTGTGGGCAAAATGGAAAATGTGTTGTTGTGTCAGGTACCTTCATAGCAATGTGTGAGTGCCAGTACCCATACTATGGTGAGCGCTGTGAGATGAGCTTAGAGAGTTACAAGAGACAACTTGAGCGGGACACTGAAAGCAGAACCCAAACCTCACAACGCCCTGCTAACCGTAGATCTCGGCAGAGCACCTCACGAAGCTCTGCTGACCGTAGATCTCAGCAGAGCACCTCACGAAGCTCTGCTGACCGTAGATCTCGGCAGAGCACCTCACAAGGCTCTGCTGACCGTAGATCTCAGCAGCTTGCTCAAAGCAAACCTATTAATAATAGGTCTAGCAAGCAAACCCCAAGGCGCTCTACACATGGAAGATTGAACAATGGATCTCAGCAGCGCATCCCAGGGAGCTCTGCAAAAGGACAGAATATAGAGTCGTTTTGTGGTTCTCTGTGCGTAGACAAAACCACTGAATTCTTATAACGTTTTCCCACCTCCCAAAACAACAAGACTTAGAGTCTACAGCCATGCTAGCGGCCCTGCGAGGCAGTACTTGGGCACAGCCATGCTTTGAGCTAAATGCTAACATCAGCATGGCTACATGCTTACAATGGCAATGTTAACATGCTGATGTTTATCAGGTATAATGATGACCATGTTCACCATCTCAGTAAATTAGCAAAAATAAAGGTGTTGAGCAAATGGTAATGTAAAATGCATATTTGTCCTAATGATGTGTGTGAAACCTATCAATTACATTATTTAATTCTAAAATGTAACACAAATGTAGTGATTGATGGCCTTTATTAACAATGCTTACACCTTTGTGTGACTTATGTTGATCAATGACGTTATTACTTATTGTCTGTCCAGAATAATCTTGTATAGACTTGAAAAAAGTTGAGTTGCTAGCTATTTCGAAGCACCTCAGTGGACAAGATAAACAATGCTTGAGTTATAAATACAGTGTGTTTCAATAATAACATTCAAAATATGTAGAAATAATTAGAATAGTTTATTAATATCCCTCTATTGCAAGGTTGCAATTTTACTAAAAGGCAGTAATATAAAATCCATGTTTTACTGTTTAGTTTTGAAAAGGGGGTCTTATACATTGATAGGACAAATAATTGATCACATCACATGACCAGGAAATCCTGTTTGCACTTCCTGTTTCGATCATGATCTGAGGGCTGAGGTTGACTAATTGCTCAATATTTAGGCAAAATACCTACCTTCAAGAAAAAAAATGAAATACTATCTGGGGCAAGTATGGATTATAAATGACACCACTGGAAATCATAGTTTTAACAGAAGGACTTGTGATATCTCACCCAAATAATGTTGGTCCACTTTTGTGTACATTTCTAGTCAATAAGCCCAAGTAGTTTTAACAACAATATTTTCTTTCTAGAAGATAATATTGTAGATGCTTTACAGGTGGCAAATACACTGTGATATATAGTCCAGATAGTACAGTATTTGGAATTGTAGGCAGCATTTTGTGCTATTTTTGACTGTATAGCCACTTTACGTTACTTTACATTCTGCTTTCATCCATAGAACATGCAAGCCAGATTCTTCTCTGGGAGAAGGAAAGAGAAAAGGGCAGAGTTATTTTTTTATAAATAGTATTTTTTCAGTGGATGATCTGTCTTGAAGCAAGGTTTTTAATTTTTGTGCAAAAAAGAGCGATTACACTGGGCAAATGTTATATTTCAAAGAGCACTGTTACACTGTCATTAAAGAAATCTGATTATAAATAGTTATCTTTAATTTATCCTTTTTTTGGCTGTATTAGTAGTATTTCAATTCATATCACATGAAATAATTAATTTTTGCAAGTTTGAAGTATTTAATCAGTTGCAAATAGATGACCAAAGTGATCATATATTTTGTACATCAGCCTCTCACGCACCTTCAAGCTGATGTTTAACATGTTTTTATTTTAAACTGAAGTTACAAGACATTAATAAATGATGGTAATGATCAGTTCTATTTGAAGAGAACCTAAGTGCAAGAAATGGGCAACATTATGGTGTTTATGATCTAAAACAAGAATCTTACAACATTACAATTCCCAAATTCCATCCTTTTTCCAGACTTAGATTTCTTGATTTTAAGTTAATTATGAGATAATATGCTGATCTTGCCATACAAACTCTGCCACAACACAATACACCAGAATTATTTTCCATAGCTACAAAAGAGGAAACATTTGACATGACATTATCTTTTTAAGAGCACTAAACAATACAAACATGTTCTCAAATTTATTTCCTAGACATCTGTACGACCCATGGCTGTTCACCTAGGATAAGACTTGTTTCCCAATTATTGTGAGCGACTTCAGAAATACTTTACAAATCAAAGAATCAGAGCCATGGTTCCCAGCCCACCCAAACTCTGCCAAGCACATTTGGATCCATGGCTTGGTCAAGCAGACAGTCCACCTGCTTCTCCACTGACAAGCCTGCAGTTGGAAGCTTAGCACGAATGTTGTGCTCCTCAGTCCCCAAGGCCACAGACTGCATCCCTGGAAAGGCACTGTCCTTCTCAAAGCCCAACTTCAGCTCCTCACTGACAAAATAAATCAACATCTAATCACACACAAGTACAATTCAGAGTTCAAATTATGTCTTACTGAAGAACAGTTACAGCATTTTGGATTGAAACCCCTAAAAGCTGATATTTGTTTATTTTTAAACCAAACATTAATAGCATCAAAAAGGCCCAAAAAAGCCTATGAAGCAAAATTTAGATAATGTGAAAGAGAATAATGACATAATAAAAGGAATGGAGACAGTATAGGTTGTTATCACAAAACTATGAGAGATGCTGTTATATAGGATTGCATTATGTGACAGATATTACTTTAATTGTTTCCACCCCTAGTATACATCAATATTTGAGTCAAATTGGATAAAAGGGTTATTATTAGTTCAGTATTAGGGCTTTCCAAAGGCAGCCAATGTAACACTGTGCAACCGTGTAATACTGTAAATTATACAATTGAAGCAATATTTTTACCTTAATAGATATTAACTATACAAGCTTATACTGTAGCTCATCTTTAATTAAAAACCCCTCAGTGTGGTCTAACATTAATGAAATCCTATTGGTTGGTCTGCCACATTATGATTTGATGATATACCTGGTTATAGCAGCTGGATTTGCTCCTTCCAGTTTTCTTCTGGCAAAGTTCACCTTCTGTAAGGGATACCAGTTGATTTCTTTGGTGTTTACATCCTCTGTCCACGTGCCTCCTTTCTTCAGTTGCTTCAGCTCAAAGTTCTGTGTAATAGCAACGGGAAACATTATTTGTACTACAGTTTATTTTTTATTCTATCAAGAAAAGGTCAGAGGTCTTAACTTAAAGCTACTGTCACATATTACAAAAACTATGAAGAAAAATGATCAGATTCACACCACACATTCTGTCTGCAACAAATTTAAAATTCCCTTGTCTACTCACATCCCCAGAGATTTTGTCAAATACCCCTGCCTTCTTTAGCTGCAGTTCACCTGTCAAACATTGACAGTTCAGAAATTCAGTGTTTAATTGGATCTTGGTTACCTTCCAGTCCAGCGAGGGCTCCTTGACGAACACATCCATGGTGTTCAGCAAAAGGTCTGGCTCAGCACTGTAAGCCCGCAAGGAGTGGACCATGACGCTCTGGACCAAACCCGACTCCTTCAAGGGTTGCATCAGATTCACAAACTGTCGGGTCAGCCGGAAAGGCATGAGCTCCGGCACAGGGAGGAACTGTGAGGGAATACAAGATTGCAAGAGATGGTTGTGTCTTTGTCAACAAGGTGCTGTTCACATTCACAGAACCACATGTCCAAACCACTTATCTACTGTTTGTTACATTTTTAGCCATACTAGCGATATGTCTCTATGGATGGCAATGTTGGTCCATCAGTCGGTCAGACCACCACTCTGGTCCAGACTCAAATACAATGTTTTCATTTCTGCCCTCAATAAAACGAGTATGACTAACCTGTGTGGCTGAACCGAATGCATGACCAAAGTCGATGCCAATCATGCCTCCTGTTTCCATGTTGATCATGAAGTTGGAGAGATGTCGGTCTCCAATACCTAGAATCCAGTGGCTCACACACAGCAAGGCGTGAGAGCTGATGAAGTGGGAGCGCAAGGAAAGAAAGGCCTCAGGACTGTTGCACATCTTCAGGAAAGCTCTCCTAGAAATTGAAAAAGAGAAGAAAAATATCTTACTGCAAGTGTTAACCTTCGTGAGCAGTTTTGTTTTCAAGAGATTCTTTACTTACTTCAGGAGATCACTGGGCATATGCTGCAACACTTTCAAAAAGTTGCGGACGGTCTCAGCGCGTTTCGCTTTCCTGACAAAGAATAAATATGATCTAGTTCATGGCGGTCTGATATTTCATGTTTGATCAAAAAGGGACAGGGACAATCAACTAAATGTATCTGAATCAGTTATAGTTACTAGATGTATGCGTCATTTTATGAACAAAAATGAACAGGAGACTTACTTATAAGCCAGACCATATAGTGCCACACCATTCACATTTGAATTTGGAGCAAAGGTTGAGAGCCATTTATTGTAGTCTTCAGCAGACCTTGAAGAGAAAGAAATCACTTGGTTTACATTTAAAAAACAAAACTCCATTGAGATGAACAACTACACAAAATACTTCAATAGTTGAAGAAATCATAAAAAAGGAATATCACTGCTTTACACTGTTGTTGATACAGTTAGTGCTACAAAAATGTCTGCACCCCTTATGTTTCTGAATGAAATTATTTTAAAATGTTTAACATTTTTGTATGTCAATGCAATACTTTCTATAACAATAAGTAAATTAAGTGATAAGAAAATTATGTTTAGTAATGACGTTAATGCAATTCAAGACTAGATAAACTCCACTGACAACAGCACTGTATTTACCTGTACTTTAAGTTAGAGTAAGAAGAGTACAATTTATTTTTTTCTTTAAAAACTGAAAACCTAAACCTCAAACCCATCCACTGCATGTATCTTAGAAAAACAAATTCAAAATGTTGTCCCTTTTACAGCACAGCAAATATAGCAAAAACTCATGGTGTGTAGAACATTTTTTTTTTTCTTACTAAAGATGGCATGACAACTTCATGACTGGACAGTGGGCTGACATCCAAGATATTAAAGTGAAATGCGGTGTATGTACTGTACCTCCCTGCCCTTTTCCGCTCCACGTCAGTCATCGTGCTGTACAGGAACTCTTTCAGAGTACAGGTGTTCTCCATCCATTCAATTAGACCAATTCTGAAAAGGCAGTGAGACGTGATTACCCTGGCAAATTCAGTTTCTTGACAGTTTTTCTCCATAAAATTCATATAGTAGTTTGTATAATAACTGTGAAGAGGAGTGTCAGTGTGGCACCAAGTCATCAAAATATGTCTGGATGGGCCCCAATTACCAATGAATACAATGATAATAATAATAATAATAATAATAATAACATAAAATACTTTTGGTACATCAGGAAACCTTGTAAGTTTATCTGGAAGGACAGACACAAGGATGGACAGACAAGCCCAGTACCTGGTGTTTATGGGAATGACTTGATAGGTGCGGAGCTGCAAGCCTCTGTGTGTGCAGGCAGCGTCATGACTCAGCAAAATGTTCATGACAGCAAAAAGCTGCTCAATGCGTTGGTCCTGGCGGAGGTCCTCCCCACCCTTCACCAGAAAGGGGTGGTCCCGCTCATCATCCCCACGAATGATCAGACGTTTGGGGCGACGGATGGAGGACATCACCTTTACCTGCAGGGCATAAATTCACACTAACACACTGGCCAGCCCACACTGGAATTTCAAGCTTACACACTGGATGCTATTAGAACATTCAAATTGTCCTATTCTACAGTGAACAACAACAAAAGCATACCCTTTCATCAAAGCCTGTTATTTTTGCATGATACTCTGGCAAAGGTTTAGACCTGCCATCATATTGTCCTACAAAAAGAAAGAAAGAAAATCAGTGAATAGAACAGAGTTCAACAGAATAGTGTTTCATTTTCAGTTGGAAGATGAAGGTCCCCGCAACAGACCATTAAATACACAGCAATGACAAGAAATAACTAATAACCACATTAAAAAAATGGCATAAACAAGACATGTCAATACAAACAATGTACAATATTTCCAGAGTTCAGATTACCCTGATTTCAATACAGTGAGCTTTTATTTACTGACCAGGGATCTCCAGCTCATTGCTGAATGGGCCTGCTTTAAATCCACTCAGGAAGGGCGAGTATTCCTTCAGGTTCCCCGGTTCATCCTGAAATCTACGCATGGATGATGCCAGATCATCCACCTGCCGCACAAAGCTTTTGTCTTTTCTTTTCTCAAACAGCTTGCTGCCTTTAGGTCCCAGCAGTTTCTCCACATCTTTGGCAAATTTCTGCAATGAATACCATCATAACAGTATACAACATGATATTTTGTTAATACTTTTACTACTACTACTACTACTACTACTACTCAAAAGTAACCCCAAAATGTAGTAAAATGTTTTCAGACAAGTCAAAAATATAACTGAATACGTAGATAAATAATATTGTTAATCAAATAATGAAAATAGAGTGTAAAATGAATAGCAAAAAAATAAATAAATTAAAATGTAATTTATTCTTTCATTCATCTTTCACTAACTCATTCTATTTTTCAACTCCTTCATTTTTCTGTTTTATGATCTTGGCACGCATTTAATAATTTACGTATCTATTTCCTCTTACTTTCATTACCACATTTCCCATTTCCTATATGATAATAAGATGGGCGTGCCCATGCATGTCTAGGGCAGTGATTGGTCCGGGGTTTGTTTGTGTGTGTGTATGTGTGTGTGTTTGTGTGTGTGTGTGAGAGTGTGTGTGTGTGTGTGTGTGTGTAACATCATTGGAGGAATGAAGTGGACTGTGTAGCTAGCTAGCTTAACTGAAAACACTGGTAGCTAAACACACTGAGCACCAGCCTTTTCAGCTAGCTACCTAGCTGAAGGTAACTTTCGTCATAAACCTACACCAGCTAGTGCCCGTAATGTTAATCACCCCTATACTGTACTGCATACTGCTGTAGCATCACTGTATAAAGTCTTGCAGTAGATACAGCATTTTAGCTAGCATGCTAATGTATTTTCTTTTCTTTTGTCAGTTTTGCGTCTCCATACTCTGATAGGTCTTTCATAGGAAAAATCCTATGTGTATGCATGTAAGTGATGCATTTTAAGTTTGGAATCAAGTGAAAATTAAAGGAAAGTGAAGAACTGGGTGGTTAGTATATGCAGCCATAATCTCAATACCTGAAAAGACAAAGGAAAAAGTGTGTACATACGGAAACTCAAACTTCAATAAAAACAATAGAAAGTGATCTGCAGATTTACCATTTGGAGTTTAGGAAAAGAATGAAAGTGCATTTAGGAGTATATGTTGTCATATAGGCTCTTTGCTATACAAAAAAGAAAGGCCAAAGCAAACTACAAACTTGGATGAATTTCTTGCGAAACATTCCATGACCAGCTGTGTTACGATCCCCGAGTGAAGAGCACATCTCCTCATACATGTCGCCCATCCGCTTCTTGTCAAATCTTGGTTTTTCCAATTCATTTTTCACACAATCCCACCAATCCTGTGTGGACCAAATGACAAGAATCAATGACAGGGCAAAAACCAGAAGGGGGCAGCTTGATTCATTCATGGTTGAACTTGCACTTATTACCTTAAAGATCATCTCAGGGTTTGTAAGCTGCTGCAGTGCATCCACGAAGTTCTTCACAGCTCCTCCCTTATCCAGCATGCTCCTGAGCCTGTTGACACACACAATATTAATACGGTAAGCAGACTTTTACAAAATGCACTAGTAATATCGATCCCAGAAAAACAATGAGAATCTTGCCCAGACAAAACATTAGGCAGGTTACCTGTTGACAAATTCCTTCTGCTGGTATCCTGTAGCGGAGTCCTCAAACTCGTAACTCTCACTGCTGATCATTAGAGCATAAACCAGTGCTTGAGGGTAGCACTCTGCTATCTGCCCAATGCAGTGCTGCACTGCCACCGCCTCCGGCTTGTCCAAAAGGGCGACCATTTGACTGATCCATCCAATCAGCATCCAGCAGGGAACTGACATCATCTACACACGGAAAGATAGTTCAGTCAGACAACTCACGTTGAAATGTTTATTATGCAGCAGAACATAGTTAGAGTTTGGCGTCTAGGCTCCGACCTCATCACTCCCAGCCAATGTGTTTACATGAGATATTGGGGAGTGATGAGCAAATATCTTAAACCCCCCCCCCCCGGAGCCTGCAGGTGGATGCTGGGGTGGTGGTGGGGCTGAAAGAACAAGCGGCAATACTGATGCAGGGCAGCAGTGGCATTGACAGGCAAGAGGGAGAGATGGGACATTTTTTGCAGTTTAAATAGACCGCCAAATTGTGAGGGTGTGTTCGGTAGATGGTTGAGGAGAGTGAGGTATGTCACATGTGTAGCAATGCAGCTCGAGTTGACTGCCTGAACTAGCTCGCAGGCTGTCACCATACAACTAAAGCGCACATACATTATAGGATGCTGCATCAAATTGAAATGCGTGCTCCTCACTACAGTGCTGATGTAGTGTTTCACTTCCAAAGTGTAAAAATGTTGGTTGTTCATTCTACATTGTTCTCTAACAAATGTAACAGTCTGGTTTCAACTGCAGATGTGAATTTCAGTTGTTCACCAGAGCAACCCCAATTGCAACAGCTGCAAACCAAATTATGGCGATACACCCAGATTTTCACTGAGTGTTTATCAGACTTCCTGTCTAGAATGACCTTTCTAAATCCATAATATTACAGGCATTTCTTGACCAGGGAGAACCCAGCTAATAAAGCTTACTAAACAAAATAATGAACTCATGGCATAAGTTTGGAATTCTGGGAAATACGCTCATTCACTTTCTGGTGGAATGTTAGATGAGAAGATTGATACCACCCTCACATCTGTCCATTAAATATGAAGCTACAGCCAGCAGCTTAGTTTAGCACAAAGACTGGAAATAGCTAGCCTGGCTCTATCAAACTATTTCTTTACAGCAAATTCATGTTGGCTGTAATGAGACCATCCCAAATCTAACAAATGTAAAGTGGGATGAACTGTATTGGTGTGGGTTTACCCTCCACTACGTCCCTGGTATTAACACACTAACCTCTTTGGTTATGAGGTCCAGTGTCTCAGAGGAGTACGACTCAATGATCTGCAGCAGACGTGGGAACTTGAGGCGAGCTTCCTCTGAGTTCATCTTCAGTGCTTTCAACATGGTCTCTACTACATGAACAGGCAGTGCCAACAGGTCTGGAAATTGGCTTTCTGTAAAAAACAAACACGAAAATGTAGGAAATTACTTGCTGATGGAGGAAGTGCAGTTCTTAAATTCTTTAAGATGCCCACACAAGGACACTTTAGAAAATACCGCTAAACTGTTCATACCAAGTTATCCTTTTAATATCTCTGGGCGTACGAGGCCATTGTGGTCAGTGTTGGTTTATGGCAATAATGGATTTACATAATTTTTGCATCAAAGTGATGAAGTACCTTGATTTGTCAGGTTTTTAATTAATCCAAAACCAGACATTCCATATTATTTTATCTATAAACACTTGCTGAATTGTATTACCAGAAAAAAGTGC
Organism: Macquaria ambigua; assembly: GCA_008360985.2. NCBI lineage: Eukaryota > Metazoa > Chordata > Actinopteri > Centrarchiformes > Percichthyidae > Macquaria > Macquaria ambigua. Next base: position 379,512 of record VMKM01000103.1, on the reverse strand, counting down.
TATATCGCAATATAAACTTAAATATGCCGTTATAAAAGATTTTTTCCATGTCGCCTACCCCTTATGTTTTTAAAGACTGTTTTATGGCATTTTTGCCTTAATTTGATAACTGGCAGAAGAGAGCATCAGGAAATACAGTGAGCGAGGGGGATAAAATGTGACAAATGTTCTCAGCCAAACTTGAGCTGGGGACATCAAGATAGATCACTGGGTTAATAGTGCAAACTGGCATGAAAATACTTAACAGTGCACCAATCAAAGAGACTGAGTGTCCTCTACAGCCAGCATATTTCATGTGAGAGGTGTATGTTTTAGAACTGCAACAGTGGTCTGTTGTTAAAAATAACATATATACATCAAATATATACACATACTATATCTTCACAATGCATTCATTGGTACATCAGAATAACCAGTAAATGTTCAACAAAGGCACACAATCAGTCAGTATTTGTACTCACCAGTTTCACTCTGCTCTTCCTCTCGTAGTCGTTTGTCACAGAAGTTAGCCAAAGCCATGTAAGTCTCAATGATGCTGCTGCTTTCCACGCAGTGCTGAGTATAAGACTGAAGCTCTTCATCAGCCTTTCTGGTAGCATCGCACAGCAACTTCAATGCATGTAACTGCAGCCCCACTTCCACTTCCTGCAGGGTAAACGTTTTTTTAGTGAATAAATGCGCTTATTTACGTACCCTCTTTGTACATGTTTAGGGTTCTATTTAAAACTACAAAGCAGGGTTAGAAGGACATATTCGGCTGTGATCAATGAAGAACAGCCTTTTCTAATTCAGATACATGAATCGCAGTTTAGCTCCTGCGATTTGCAACACTATCACCCACATTTAGTCACTTGAATATCCCATAAGCAACTTAAAGAAAAATACCACCTTCTTTAGTCAGACTGTACACTATATGTTTTAAATAAGCTTGAAAATAATATTTAAAAAATATAAGTGGAGTACCTTTGGATTGTCATTGGGCCAAGCAGCTCCAGAAAGCTTTACAACTCTCTCTGCCTTCTCAGCATCAATAGATCCCAGGACCGAGGGGCTTCTGCTTACAGCCGTGGCCAGGATGTGGAAAGACGTGCCCTGGAGAATCTTTTGGTATCTGAATACTTTAGCTGTGGCACTCTGACAGTCAGCCTGGAGGTCCTCTGCAGAGAGAAAAGAGCTGACATGAAAACATCTCAACAGAATTGAAAATTAGAAATAAAACGTTTCACTTGCAATTGAGAGTGGACAACACAGACGGCAAAGTGTGATGGTGGCATAGTTACACTCTGGAGAGAACTCCAATGTGTGTCTACTAAATCCTCAATGATTGTCATTGTGGTTTAGAATGCTTGTAATGGATCAAGTGGATTTATTATAGTACCTTATGATATTTTTCACCGATCACATCTTTCTGTTGTGTCAGCACAACACCAGAAAGTAAGTTTAGTGTTTCTGAACGTGTGTAGAATGTTTTGGCAGCAAAATAAGGCACTATGGACTGTTTTTTGTCCATTTTTCACATGTACCACAAACATCACTCATTGGGTCTTAACAAAATTTGGTGAAATGATCTCAACAATGTAATTTTACCGACAGTGATTCATAACTGTGGGCCAGTTATTAATGGGACAAAATAAATAAATGTAACTATAACCAAAAGTGAAGCCAAAACATCCTGATCGCCCCCTGGTGGCTGGCTGCAGTATAGGTCATAAACCCTGGTAGTTCTTATCACGCTGATGTTTGTTCAAGTGTTCATTTTTCGGATCAGTTTGGTTTTAAGTAGTTATTTGAATCTATAAAAAGGGGGTGTGACGTCATGATCAACAAGTGTGATTTGATTGTGGTGTGCTCGCGAGTTTAAAATATTTAGAAAGAGGAAGGAAATGCACTAAACATGTCAGTTATACCTCAAGTATACACAAAATGTGACTTTTGTTTGCTTACAAGACAACTTCACAGGTCAACTTTAAGTTTATCATTTCACAAAATCTGGCAAGTCAAATGTAACATTTCATCATGAGAGTGGCAAATACAGTAATCACGTTTAATCATTCTCAGTTGTGTAATCCCTAAGATAATGTACAGAAGTCCTTTTCCCTGCTTACCCAGGAATGGGATAGTCTTCAGCATGGCACTGATTTGCTCCACAGGACCCTGGGCCTGGCTGCGCTTATGGTTGTAGCGGCTAAAACTGTGGACCCACCGCACCAGCCAGCCTCTGTTTGTTTTGGCCTCTCTGTGAAGTTCCTTCAGCAGCTTGGTGGCCACAGGAAAGTTATTCTGAAAAACAGCATTCATGTTCCAAGGTGAGTTTGTGGTAAACATGTGACAGTACAAAAAATGAATAACCTCCACAGTTTTTTTTTCTTCACCTGTTTCTGTGCGCTGTCAGCCATTTGTAGCTTCATGTTGAACTTGCAGTCATTTACTAATGTGTCAATGTCACCTGCTGGGTCTTCTGAACCATCCACCTCCATACTGTCACTGGGAGCGTGACCTCTCAGCTTTTCCCTGATCTTGTCCAAGAAGAAACATCTGAAACGAAGAGATTAAATTTGACACCGTATCACAATTCATTATCTGATCATTTGAAATATTTGTTGTATGGAAGTGAAATATATATATACACATGCATAAAACAAAACAATTTCTTACCGAGACGTAATGATATCATCCCATAAGTTCACTGGATCCACTTTAGCATCAGGATACCGCTCAGTCCACAGTCTGATGAGCCACTTCAGGGAGTTCACAGACACTAATGAATGAAATGCAATGAAAGTTACTAGATTTTGTGAGTGGAACACACAAAAAATGTTTTATTCAAAGTGTTAAACAAAGATGGTTTGAGGGAAATTATTCTGCAATTGTTGCAAAAAAAACAAAAAAAAAAACAAAACAAAAATTGAGAATAACCCTTCAAGAAAGAGAGGAAATAGCTACTTTTAACTGTTTTATTTGGATATTTACTGTTCGAGTTTTAAAGACAATATCTCCGCTCACCCTCTCCTTTAATGAACAACAGGAAGTCCTGGATTTCAGTCAAGGCCTGCACTGACTGCAGGGTGGTCAACCGACTCTGAGTCAACAGCGTATCCACACTAGAGTAATTCTACAGGAGGCAAAGAGATTTAGTGCACATTGTGGTTGAGTGTGGAGTTTCACACCCAAACGCATTTCTGCATATTCATTGCAGGATTGCTTAGATTTACAGGATGTATGAGTTCTACACACACGTGTGTGTGTGTGTGT